>NJDC01002251.1:222394-235899 GCA_002245475.1 Calephelis virginiensis | reverse complement strand
ACAGTCTAAATACATTGACTGCACCGCACGAAGCAGGGATCAGACTATCCCATAATCTGGCAAAATGTCCCAAAGTTCCTTACGTACAACCCTATCAAACGCTTTTTCGAGATCCACAAAACCGCAGAAAACCTTCTGACCAACAGCCAGATGCTTCTCTACAATAATGCGGAGCGAAAACACTTGATCCGTACATCCTCTTCCAGGTCTGGAAGCCTTGAAACCGCCTTGATCCTCCCACAATATTCCATCGGACATCCCTTGCATCCTCCTTTCAACTATTTTTCCATACACTTTTGATGCTAAACTGATCAAACTGTAACACTAACGGATAGTAGTGTAGCCGGTTAAATAGCTTATTAAGCTTTAAACTCCAAGTAAAAGAAGTATCTTCACGCCCATATCCCCGAAGAGGTAGGCAATGGCACAACCAGGGCACCCATGACTAGCGGAAGATACTAAGTCCCACAATGTGATAGGTGGCAAGCCTATCGCCAACCGGGCACATATCCTATCCCGAGCAACAATTTGTTTATTAAAAAATTAGAAAACCCAATTTGCTTTTTGTTGCCCGACCCGGGATTCGAACCCAGGACCTCATGCAGTCAAGACCAACAACTGAACCGCTAGACCACAGAGGCGATAAGCTTTAAACTCCGGCTACAGTATAACCTATAACATCATTGCTGTCTATAGGCCGCGGTTGTATCTGAAGTCAGAGAGGCCGTGGCGCGTGTGCTTGTAAAATTAATATCCTACGAATAACATGCTGCACGTGGATGACGTTGCATCTTGTAATTGCTTTGGAATCCAATTTGAAACAGTGTTTAATAAAACATGTGTTCAAATTTTTGTTTGTGCGTAAGACGGATAAAGTTTAAATTTCATAGCTTTAAGACTTTGGAAAGTCTTGATATCTCAAAGCTACCTATTTTGTCCCAAACCCATTTAGGTTTTGAATATTATCAAAATTCAAAGGGTGCTTTTTCTTCCTTCATATATATAGAGTCCCTTCTAATTCATAGGGTCCTCGAAAGCTGAGAACCTAAACCTTAGCCGCCTTATCAATAAATGTGGACTATACTACTCAAATTACATTAAATACAAATTAATATAATCTTTATTGCAAAGGGATACAGACTATAAAATAGACTTATTTTTTCATATTATTTTATCTTTGTTTATTAATAAAATGGTTTGTGACCTTTTAATTAAAGGTATTGTTTCATAAAAAAAATCTTGAACTTGAAACTTCGTTATTTCTTAGTTAGTAACGTCATTTAAATAAAAACAAACCAAATAATGAAACTAAGAATTAAATAGGGAACGATAAAATAAGAAAGGTTTATTTATTTGAAGTTGTTAAATCCTAATGAGGCTTTTAAAAACAAAACTGCTTTCCTAAAGTGTAGCAAAAAATGGTAAATAAAGTATGTTGTGAAAAAGCGCAAGTGTCATTTTTTTAAAGCGTGCCGTTGATGAAAAAGATATACTCTGATCTATACAGCCTGTAAAAGCTCCAAATACCACACTCTAAAAGTATCTCCATGCCGGTAACCCCAACGTAGTCCCACGGTAGTAACCCGGTCGCTCCTGGGACCTTGTAAAGTCAAGTCTTATAATAACGGACCGCTAGACCACAGAGACGATAAAAAATACTAATAATAATACGTAGGCCAAATGTCATACTTATACCTACTGTGCCAAATGGCTGCAAACAATTTTTAAAATTCAAAATGGCCGTTCTTAAGCATATCCAAAATTTTTGAATTTTTGATTTTGGAACGTAAAGTATGACGTCTTGCATGTGGACCACATAATATATTATCTGGCCACGTATCTCTAGGCTTTCTATTGAACGAACGTCTAGTTCTTTCGCGTTTCATTGAACAAAAATAAAAACCTTTTATAAATTTCCACACATAATGTAAATAATTGAATGAGTGAATGAATATACTTTATTATGGACCGAAATTTACAATAATACACACTCTTTCACTTATAATATTTAACTTGGACGCATAATGGCGGTCTTACTGCTTCAGAGCGATCTCTGTCAAACAACTTTTGGCCTGAAGAAGACAGTTTGTGTATCTAAAAACTAAAATTATATAAATAAAACAAATATATCTAAACTTATACCAATCTAATAAATAGAGTGTTTTATATTATACAGTACATCACTACATAAAATAAAATAGCTTCCTCCGTCCCTATGTAACTTTGTATGCTTAAATCTTTAAAACTACGCAATGGATTTTACTACGAAAATGTATGCGGTTTTTTTGATAATTAAAGTGATTGAAGAGGAAGGTTTATATGTATATTTTGTAACCGTGCGAAACCGGGGCGGGCCGCCAGTATTACATAAAGTAAATTAAATATGTATACCATATAATTAATATGCACTAAAATACATAACCTAAATTAATACATATATAATATCATAATTCCTAACATATCAATAAAACGCATCAGACGTTTATTACCAATAATAATAATAAAAAATTGAATGCGCTATCTAGAAAAAAAAGAGAAGAAAAACACAATGTTAAGGATGTTATGATAAGCTCTATGTTGTATTCTAAATATTTAAATGATAACTTTACCTGTCTATAATGGCAATTTTGCATACGAATGTGAACCGACGTGTGATTCAGATATCCTAATGTCCTATTCCGAAATGTTTTTCTATATTAAATGACACGGAAATACGCTGCAAAGGAATAATTTATGCCTTGCAAGTGACAGGAAATTCGATTTTACTGAAAAGTTGCTATTACGTAAAAGGAATCAATGTTTTTGCAATAATTTCAGGATATCAATAAATTATTAATCGTCTTGTTGGTTGTGGTGTTAGTGTACCTGCTTATAGTCACCGAATAGGTACACGGGGCACACCAAAGAGTATATAAATGCTACGTAATAAGAGGCGGGACTTCCATAGATACATTAGCAAACCCAAATTTTGTATAAAGTTTACTTCTTTCTTTTTTTTCTTTCTTAAGGTTTTGACAATCTCGTTAGTATTTTGCCATTAGTCAAGTAGAAATTTGCATCAAATTTTATATTTGTTTTATATCAATTATAATTAGTCATCAGTCATAAGTCTTCAGTAAATCATGTCAGGCTGTTGGGTAAAGCGGTGGCCTTTTTACACAAGCTCATGTAATGAGATTAGGCGGCAACGAGGAAATATATGATACGCTAATTTCTTCATGATTATTTCATTTGTGCACTTTCAATGAACAAAATTGTACAAAATAC
Source organism: Calephelis virginiensis (assembly GCA_002245475.1). Taxonomy (NCBI): domain Eukaryota; kingdom Metazoa; phylum Arthropoda; class Insecta; order Lepidoptera; family Riodinidae; genus Calephelis; species Calephelis virginiensis. The sequence goes on along the minus strand of NJDC01002251.1, from coordinate 232,632 downwards.
CACCAAAATTGACTAATTTCACTCAACATCAATACGAAATTCAATAATTATAAAAAAACTTCGACCATCTTTTCTCTTGATGGCGCCAAAACTCCTAAAGTTTACTTAAAGTGACACATGTCACTTGACATAACATGGTGGAAAGGTATAACCCGTATAATTTGAAAGTAGGTCTAAAGGTATTCAGATATAAGGCAACTAGTGACATATAATTTAGGTGAATAAAATACATAGCAAACTTATTTTTTTATTTTTTTTTTATGAAAGTTGCGCCAAACTGAGCACACTAAAAGTTTTGCACTTCTTGCTAATCGGACCTATTTAAATTTCGAATGTTATATTTTTGAAACGTTGCAAAACTTCTTAGAATTAAAAATAATAATTGGCGGAATATAATTTGTCAATTGTTTTTTTATCACACATCAAAGTTCTACGTACACAACGAAAATGGAATTAATTCGAAAAGATTTTAGAGCGATGATTTTTTATGATTTTTAAAGTTCTCTTTCCCAGCAAGACTGTGCCGCTCGTGTTCAAAATGCTTTAGGGAGAAAAAACTGAAGTACGACTACGGACATTCTAATACTGTTTACGACATTGTCACAGGAGACGAAACGTGGATTTATTGTTTTGAACCCGAAAAAACAGCAATCTTGTAAATGGGTGTTTGAAAATGAGAACATGCCAACAAAAGTGGGACAGGAGAGAAACATTGGCAAAAAAATGATAGCGTTTTTGAAGTGAAAACTTCTTTAGCGGCGCTGCGCACTTTTTTTTGGGATAGGTAAAAACTTCTAAACTCACGTCAGATCGTCAGATCGTAAGACGGCGCAGGGCGCAAGCGCGAATAAGACCGCGCGAGATCTAAAATAAAACGTAGATTCATTGCTGTTTTTGTATTGCTTATATATTTCCGAAGAGTGTAGGATTCGCAATGGATATTACGCTGCAATATATCTCAATCTCAATTTAAAAAAAATAATTTAATATTTATAAATCTGGTGTAATTATACAATTTATTTATCCTTAAGTGCTTTTGAAATAGTAATAATAAACGTTACTAATGTTTTTTTTAAATCAACATTAAGAATAAAAAACACAGTTTGCTATGTTAACCAGTTTGCGTAACGTTTGTAATACAAATGAAATGAAAATAATTTATTTCGGTATATGTGTGTAAATAAGATGTTACAAAAATATTAATGTTAGTAAAACCTAAATTGAATAAACACATGTTTCATTTGTACCTACCGTATTGTATTATACTAGACAATCGTATCCGGGATCTCATGTAGGCAACAATAACACCGGACCATTATACCACAGAGATGGTCCACTTACACTTACTTTATTAATTCTTTATCATTACTTATTATTTATTATCTCGCCTCTGTGGTCTAGTGGTTTAGGTGTTGGACTTGGTCCCAGTCCCGTTCGATTCTAGGGTCGGGCAACAAAAAAAGTGTTTTTTTTCTGATTTTCTAATGACATAAAATGTCGCTCGGGATTGGATGTGTGTCCGGGTGCCGATCTATCGAATTGTGGGACTTAGTGTCTTGATTGTGCCTCTGCCTACCTTTTCATGAATATGGGCGTGAAGATTCGTTATTAATATTTAATTATTCGCAATGGTAAGAGCATTATCTTAATTCACACTTACAATAGAAACACTTAAATTAGTGCGGAGATTTTTATTAAAAATATATACGAGACAGCGACAGAAGTAACGCTCAAAACATAGTTGCAAATACTTTGCGAAATCTCTCTCCAAAGATGACGTTGTAATGTGGTTTCCGCGGTACGCTACTGGTTAGTATTACAACGATAAATAGGGTTGCCACAAACTCATCATTTAAAAATGGCAATAAATTAATTAATAGCTACTCCAACTTTACTTGATTCAAGAGTTGAGTAGGTACGTAAAAAAATTAAACATTAACATGTATGCAGTACGCGGAGAAAATAAAAGTGCTACCAAAATCTGTAGAGTTACGACAGCCTCGCATCAGGGGGATCAGATAGAGTGGGAGAGTGGGATTAAAAGGAAATATTGATGGAAAAATAACACTTTGGTTCTAACTTGTAAAAAGAATGGCAGATGAAACATTGCCAAAACAGATATACAATGAGGATGTCAATGGCTGTAGGTATCCGGGAGACCTAGGTTACCATTCCATTACTTAACATTATTAAGCAATTAATTAGTACCACTCTAAGTCACTTATACCAGTGATTTAAAGTAAGTTCGCAATATGATTTTATTAAAGCAATCCTTACAAGTCAAGTCAAGCAACGTAGTACTTACATAATATATTATCATTCAGTCCAAATTTTAGGCCCTTAAAAGCCCTATTAAACACATTGACCTCAAAAAGTTTATAACTGTGTCAAAAAAGATTTTTTTGCTGGTATTTTTCTAAATGTATTGAATCTTATTAAATCTATTTTTCTTTTATAATAATAGAAGGGAAACAAGTAGACGGATTTCTTGATGGCAAGAAATTCACGCCGCCTAGAGACAGTGACGTTAAGCCTATGCTCGCTTTTAACGAGCTACCTGGCAGGAAGGTAGATGGTCTAATCTGCCAAGGAGCCCAGACCAACACGGGGGTCAAATAAAAAATGTGGATGAATTTCCTGAGAGTTTCTTGCTATACTTAATGAAACTAAGTATGGTAATATGTTCCTGCATTGTCAAGCTATTATAAGCTACAAGTATTATATTTCAAAGACATATGGACGACTAGATTTTTACCGGTAATTTCATCAACGTAGAATATTTACTTCGAACGATAGCTTTGGTTAAGGTTAACATGATTTTCATACAAACCTTATATCCATTATATCCATTTGGTTGATTATTTTTTGAAAAAAAAAATAGCCTACTTTTCAACTCGGGTATTTTGTGTACTACATGGGAATTAAATTCAATTTAAATCCTATCTGCGGCTTTTGCTGTGAAAACGTAACACACAGACTTTCGTATTTTTGATAATAATATGGATATGGATCTCGAAAATGGGCAAACAGATTAAATTTAGATCAGAAACCGGGACTAAAGATTTGCTATAAAACGGTTTTTATTGGTAATTTAATGGCACAAAGTAAAAAAATAAAATGAAAGTGACAACCCTAGCCTCCCTAGGTTGTAGCCTAAAGGGTTTATTCCCCGACAAATTGTCGTTTAAAAACAATGTCATTAAACAAACCGCACGCCGCTGATGCGTTTTCCGAACTCATAAATATTAACAAGACATTGTTCCAAAATGGAGGGTCAGGTTTATCTAAAAAATAAACCAATCATTCAATACTAAGGTAAGTAGCAACCAACCAAGTAGTTCTAGGGCATTTTAATAGCACATCTACCTCCCTACGTAGTTTTGGTACTAACATCGTGACTGTGACTACGTCAAATGTGCAATTAATCTTCGACATTTTTATGACATTGGAAGGCAAACAAGCAGACGGATTTCTTTATGGTAAGAAATTTACGCCGCCGAGAAATACCAAAGGTCGTAATGGTGCGTTGCTAACCTGAGGCTGGGATATTAGACCTTAGAGCAAAAGCAAATTTACCGGCAACCTTACCCTCTGAACCAGAACACGTCAAGCACTGACGTTATGGCGGCATGAATAGGTGAGACGGTGGTACCGATCCGGGTTAGTTGCTGAGAAACTCTACCACCTAGAATGGTGTCACGGTGCTAGTGACGGGAAGCCTATGCTTGCCTTTTACGCGCTGGCAGGCAGGAAAGCTGACGGTCTATTTTGCAAAGGAGTCCGGATCAACAAGGGGAAAATCAATTACGACATAAATATAAAACATTAATATTATTCTGTTTTTTAAATATTTTATGTATTGTTCAGATTTTGTTAATCTCGCCTGTCACTATGTCTGAAAAGGATCACGCACGTTAATATGATCCTAATATGTGCTAACAAAGTAAGCACAATAGTTATAATAACATAATCTCTTTTATATGTTTAGTACCTGTTTTTTCACATCTTTTGTCCATGACTGTAGTTTGACTAAAAGGAGTAAAATATAAAAATAAATTCGCTTAGGATAAATAGCGCTTCCACAGTTTTCAAAAAATAATCTATAAAAAATCAACCCCCAATGGGTCCTATAGTAGGGGATGTGTAAAATTCCCAAACGACCCCGTGGTCAGCTAAAATGTGTTTTCCAACAAAACAATCATATAGCTCGGAGAAAGAATCTATTGTAAGGAATCAAAGTTTTATATACAAAATAACAAGTTACAATATGGTAGCACGATTTATTTTGGTATAGTGACATCTAGGTTTACATTCAACAGGATGAAAGTTTGTATGAACATTGTAACAATGACGAAATCATATAATCATAATAAAAATATAAACTTTTACATATGCTTAGTATATGAACTTTTTTACATCTATAGTTCGTAACTAAAAGGATAAATATAATTAAAAACTCATCTCGTTTAAGATATGTGACCTTCCAACCATTTTAAAAAAAAATCGAACTCCAAAGGGCTATTATGGGATGAAATTTTGTATGAAAATTGTAACTATTCTACAGTGATGAAGTCGCGGGCTAACGGCTACTATAAATGTTATTATAATAATATAATCTCTTACATATGATTAGCAATCCTTTTCTGTCTTTTTTTTCTTTTCATATGCAGAGAGTGTCGAGCGCCAAATCTCACGATCTTGGTAGACCTGTCTGGCTTCTTCCACATTACCCTTTTATACAAATACGCCATTTCCGGAGACTCTTGACACCACCCACAAATCATATCCGATTGATGTGATCGTGAAATGTCAGCCTTGGTCTCCCCAGGCACCTACATCCATTCACATTCTCGTTGTATATCTGCTTTGTCAATCTTTCATCTGTCATTCTTTCCATTTCAACTAGCGGAGCATGCCCTTTCTCATTTTAATACCAAGACTTTCTTTCAATCTTCTTATTCAATTTATTATTTCAATGCTACTCTTTCAACTAATTCATCTAATTATAGAAAAGATTGAAGGAACTTTACTTTTTGTTGACACAAACTTATTCGTATCTTATCCTACAAAGATATTTTAATCTATATATTAATACGTGATGCCAAAACTTTGGACCCCTTTTTAAGAAAATTGCAACGGACGCAGGAGCGTAAAATTTGGCACACTTATAGTTTATGTGTAGAAGAAATGCAGAACGCTAATATTTTTCAATAATAATCTTATAAAGTACATTAAATCAATAAATGAAACATTACCCACACTACCATGCATTTGACACCCACAAACAATTATATTGATGATAACGATAAAAGATGACAGATGGCGCACCATACAGTTTGGAAACAAAGTAGTTGGTCTTGAGAAATGAAGATGGCGTTCTTATCAACAAGATATTTAAATTTGGACATTAAAATATTAAATATTAAAATAATAATATTGTACCTAATTTATTTTTACATACTTGATATTTATATTTATTTGTTCCAGCTATAATATTATTGTACAGCTAAGATTGTTTTTTATACACAATGCCTTCCATTTTATTTTCACAGCTTCCTTTTTTTGAGTTAGCTGGAAGAAATTTCTTTAGTTACAGATAAGTTCGCCTTTTGTGTATTTTTACTTCTCCTGTATTTTGTTAATTTTTGCTTTTTTGTGTGCAGTAAAGTATTAAATAATTATACTCTTCGCCTACGCAGTAAGGGACATGGCGTGAAGATATGCATCTTGTTCGTGACTCTTTTTTAACTAAAAGGAGAAACAATATTAAAAACTCATCTCGTTTAGGACAAATGACGTTCCAGCAGTTGTCGAAGTTACTAAGATTTGCATATTCCAATCTCGCCGTGCCCCCGGCGGCTGTTTCACAGATAGGCAGCACGTTACATTTTTAACCGACTACAAAAATGTTGTTACTTTGTCCCGTAGCATAGCTCCTAAACATAGAACAGTTTGAAAGAAAGAAAATATATTTATTTCCGGAATTTGCGTGTTGAAGTTGTAACAAAATTATTTAAGCATTCCAACATATTCTACCACATTGTGTTGTGCAAATATTTTAGTATTTATAAAAAGTAATTGTTTCATTATGTACTCATACAAAAAAATGTATTATATTTAATACAATTTGAATTTTTAATTATGAACAATTTAAAAATGTAAATACATTTAACGTTTTCTACCCTAGGTAAACTACAACCGTTTCGAAACGGAAGAAACGACGAAACAAACCCCCCTGCAACCAGGACTATAACCTATCATCCTTGTACTACCACCGTTTCCAAACCTTGCCAGGCACGAGAAGAAACGGCGGAACAAACTCCTCATCGAGGTCGATTTCTGAAATTATAATAAATTAATTTAATTACAAATATTTTATTATTAATGCTTGTCTGCAAGAAAATCTTGAACACTATAGTATTATTATATATTTTTTCTATATTTTTCATCTGACAGCAAATCAAATACCTTTTTTCTAAATCTTATTAATGGTTTGATAATCCCTCAACGAAAAAATTAGGATATTATAAGTTTGACGTGTCTTTGTGTGTGAGCGTGTGTGTTTGTGTAGCATCCTAACTCCTATATGGACGGAATGAAAAAGAGGGGTCTGTTTATTATTAGAAATGTAACTTTTATAAATAACTTTAATCAAAATTAGTTGCACATTGACCTCGCGTATCGCCACTGTACTATAATAAAAATATTTTAACGCCCATATACCCGAAGACTGAGGCAGAGGCACAACCAGAGCAGCGACGACTAGCTGAAGACACTAAGTCCCGCAATGTAATAGGTAGCAAGCCTATCTTCAACTGGGCACAAATCCAATCCCAAGCAACTTCATTTTTATTAGAAAATCGAAATTTCAAATTTTCTATTTTTGTTGCCCAACTCGGGGATCAAACCTAGACAGCTGGACCCCAGAGGCGATAATTTGCTACTACGGATATATGATTGCTTTATTATATAGCTTTTACCAGTTTAAGCCGTTCTAGTTGAGTTACCAATTCGTAAATAAAAAAAAGCGACGGGTTGCACTCTGGGAGTGCCGGCAAAGTAAAAACTTGAATATTAACGTTGTGCATTTTTGATATTTTGGAATGGTTAGGGAATAATTTTGCACAAATTGCTTTAATTATCAGTATGAAAGTGCTATAATTTATGTGGTAGAATGCAATATTTATTTATTGCGCTATCATACACAAACATGACAAGAACATTCGCACAAGCGCTTTGCGCCGTCTTACGAATTTTCGATCATGTTAGTGTCCTGACGCGAGTTCAGAAGTTTTTACCCAATCAAAAAAAAGCGCACAGCGCCGCTAAAGAAGTTTTCACTTCAAAATAAACATAATTCTCTACGTAAAGTAAATATAAAATTAATAGCATACGTTTACACCAGCGCACCAAATGGGCTGCATCAAAACAGGACTGACCTAAACGTCTTTTCCAAATCGACGAACTCTGAATCATATTTCATTACCAAATGAAATCAGCTCTCAACCGTATTAAGCTTGGTACACATGCATTGGTTAGAACACTCATTTTTTTAATTTCACAAAGGGAAATAACAAAATGAAAGAGTTTTATAAGAACTCTGACATCAATTGTTCGCTTCAAAAACCATCTTTTTCTACAAGTTATATTAAGTTAAATTTGTTGTTATAACTTACACTACGAATATTTTGTTTGTGCGAGTAAAATAGTTATTATTAATATTTATTTATTTTACTACATGTGTCTCGTCTCCACAGAGTAAGCCATTCTTTCATGGGCCTATGTATACAAATCTACAATAAACTTCCCAATTATATGAAAGAACTTCCAATTAATAAATTTAAAAAATGTGTTAAATGTAAATTAAATCAAAAGGGTTATTATAATATTGCTGAATATGTAGCAGATAAGACTGCTTGCATGCCAATCTCTTATAATATATAATGTATCATTACATTAATTATTGTAAATATATTTTAAAATAAAAAAAAAAGACAAGCCCGCTGAGTTTCTAGCCGGATCTTCTCAGTGTGTGGCCGCGTTCCGATCCGGTGGTAGATTTATTATTATATAGACCCATCACAAGTGCCTCTTGTAGGTTTATTTGAAGTAAAGACGATTTATTATTATTATTTATTATCTTACATGAGGAAAAAACTATTAGGAAAAAATTTTTGGCACTGTCAAAATCGTCTTTGTACGTCTATTAATTATTTTGTATTAAAAAGGCAAAGAGTATCGAATGCTAAATGTCAGTTGCATTTTATATCTTTTTTGTCATTTTTTTCACATTACCGAACCAATGGAACATGCCCTTTCTCATTCTATAACAATACTTTAATTTAATCTCACTCTTTGTCGGATCTCAGTGTCGTGAATGGAGTCAGAGAGCGTAATATTACAGATTTTCTGTAGCACTCTGATTTCGAAGCACTTTTGTCCTATTTTCGTGCTTTTCTACTTCTCGCTTTCCCTCCTCTCTTCCATATTGTAATATTAGGGTAAGCACAGACTAATGCAAAGCAAGTCGAAGTCAAGGACCGTGACTCAAAATCTTGGTATGAAATAGTTTACCCAGGGCTTTAATCACACTATCCAAACAGCACAGCCAAGATAAACAATTTAATTATACACCGTGTAAATGACAGCGTAACGAAAAATGAAACCTTGGATTCTGTATATGATAGACATACATAAGTAGTTGGAAGTTCGTGTTGGAAATTTCTTGAGTTTTTTAAAATTCATTGTTTGGATTTTTTTATTCTATTTACTATTATATTACTAAAATTATCTAACGCAACTCGATTTTGATTTAATATCAAATCAATGACACATTTTTACTAAAAACAGCGATGTAATAAAACAGCGTTTTAGGTCGGCACTTACAGCTCGCAACGTGCGGCTTAATGCATATACTTTGTTCGCTATACATTGCGGGCTGAAAAGCTACTAAATATTTAACCACTTGTTTCCGACAAAAACTGTAAAATGAATTTTATAGTCTGATACATATCTAAACTACCACAGAAGTTTTCTTTACGGTGTCAAATACGCCCTGTATATCCATTTCGTCCGTATCATACATTCTGGCTACACCTCTTTTAAATACCATTACTTTAGTTTTCTTTGCATAATTTCAAGGCTCTAACTTTACAGTCAACGGAAATAACTGTGTTTGCAACTCAGATGCTGTGGAACCTAAAAGTACAGCATCATTTGCATAAAGTAGGCAGTTCTCGAATTAGTCGCCCTTTCTCATTCCCACATTCATTGATATTAAACTTTTGAAGAATTCAAATCTAATCTAATCTAATCTTCGTTTATCTCGTGCTGTCTACAGCCCTGCTTGTAGACAATATTAATATCAAACTATGAATTTATGTCTATAAAATATTATATTATTTTAATAGTAAAACAATCACTTTTAATGTTATAATTTATATTCATTGGTGCTCTAGCATAACTTACAGTTCTTTTTATTTACAAATAATATTGAAATTATAAATATAAACATACATAAAAAAGATTGTATTGTAGTAAAAATATAATAAGTAGGAGTTCACTAATTGCGATTTCCATACTTTTTACTTTAGAGATATGGCTTTTGACTAAAGCGTATGTTATTAAAAAATGTTCCATAGGTTTGCACTTTACATACTGTTTGTTAAATGACTTTGGAAGTAACCAAAGAGATGAATTTTACTTATTCAAAAATTTCTAAATACAATAATTTCAAATTAAATTAAAAATTTAAAAACCCCCCGACACACGAACCCCCGCAACTTTAAAACATGATTTTCATCAAACATGTCTAAGAACACTCGCACATAAGTTACCTATAATACAAATAAAATTTAATTTAAATCCAAATGTTTTTTTCATATCAAAATGTAAACTACGATTTTCTGAACTTTAATAACTTATGTTATGTTTCGAAGACTTTTATTTTTTTACATCCAGCACATTTAATTGCATGCCAATGATCTGCCAAATCACTACGTACAAAATTTAAGTAAAAGTTAGTGACTAGTCTAAATTGGCACAGGATCTTATTCACTGTAGAAGCTGTATTCCACCAATTTCATCACTTAATGCCTGATGTGCGATATTTAGCGATATTTTTTCGGTGCGATTCATGCAAGCTTGTATACTAAGCTTAATATACCGTTGACCGCGGCGTTTGTGCGTTGTGTACCACCCCTGCCATTAGCGGATGACGTTGTACGAGCATCGATCAT
>NJDC01002251.1:210200-222322 GCA_002245475.1 Calephelis virginiensis | reverse complement strand
AATTCCCAAATAATATCCAGTGCAGTCAAATTCTCCTGATGATGCTTCGGTTACGAAGCGAAACGTACGTTAAGTATTTAGTAGTGTGTGTGTTATTGGTGCTAATGAAACAGTTTAGTGGTGTGTGTTGTGTGGAGCTGGATATGTTTGAGGCCATTGTATTCGAGATTACTTAATTATACATTTAATTAAGTTTTAAATCGTCAAACATGTTTTGTTTTGATATCACAAAAATATATAATGTTCTAGTTTGATAATCATTCTACATTAAATACTCAAACCATGATACTTGCAACTTCATTCAATTATTAAAAAAACACAAAAACAACAACTTTTTAATAGTTTTCCAGGTTTAATTTGCAATTTTTCAAAATCTAAGTTACAAAAAACATATTAATTTAATAAATTAAAGCAATAAAAAAATGGTTACCTGTAATGTCGGTTTTACGGGCGAAGATTTTACGTGACAACGTTTTTTTCTTGGTAAAATATTTAGGAAGGAATTGAATGAAAATAAGAAATGCACAAATTTTAACTATAGAAATATATTTTGTTTACTAAAACATTGTACCGGTCCGGCGGGCCTCTCTCTCGTTCGGTGACTCATCGTAACAGACGTGAGCGGGCGTTACACTTTTTCAAGAGTGACTCCGAGCCACAACCTAATTTAAGACGTTGTCACGTCAATAAGATAAGTGTTATATATGTCATATCTTCTTATTATCTGTATAAAAGTAAATTCCCATTTCGCGTGGTCATCGCATCACGCTTGAACGGATGGACCAATGATTGTTAATTCTTTTTTTTTGTATTGGTCATTTTCAGGAAAAGGATCATATTATGAAGAAGAGATGAAGAAGACCGGGAAAATTGCAGAAAAAGTAGAAAAAACACACTTCAGTTTTGCCCATATACAGTGTAGGTAGCTGTTATGTCAAGCGATACGAAATTCGCCGTATAAAAAAGTAAAACACATAATGTAAACGTAAACGTAAAAAAGGTAAACTTAAAAAAAAGAATGGCTACGTTTCTAATTTTTTTTTATTAATGGTTTATTATTGAATATGTAATATTATGTAACAAAATCAGATGACGTAGCGCATACTAATGTAAAATGAACCTTTATTTATAACTAGCTTCCGTAATTATTTGAATAAATTCCGTAATTTATTCTTAATATTATTCTTAATATTTATAAGAGAACCACCATGGCTAATTTGAATAAATTGAAATTGAAATGCTAAAAAAAAAAGCTTCCGCCCGCGACTCCGTCTCTACTTATTTTTCTACGTTACTACGTATTTTTCCAGAATAAAAATTATCCCATTTTATGCCCAGCATAATAACGTATAATTATACTAACTTTTATCGGAATCGAACCTGTAGTTTTCACGTGATGCCTGAACATACAGACAGGCAGACAAAAAATTTTTAATCACATATTTGGGTTTGGAATCGATCCAGTAATACCACCTGCTATTTATTTTTTTAATATTTTCAATGTACAGAATTGACCCTTCTACAGATTTATTATATGTATAGATGTATAGATATGAATTTCTGCAAAGTAGCACCTGATTGAATAAAAAAAATAGCGTACTGCCAACAGCGATAGAATATTAGGGTACCTATTCGATCGCTTTATTCTTATACTTTAATCGCTGTTGGCAGTACGCCTTCGCAATAAATTTCGCTTAGTAAAAATATAATCGCACATATATCGCCTCTGTGGTCTAACGGTTCAGGTGTTGGACTTGACTGTATGAGGTCCCGGGTTCGAATCCTGGGTCGGCCAACAAAAAGAAAATTTGGTTTTTCCAATTTTCAAATAAAAAATGTTACTCGGGATTGGATATGTGCCCGGTTGGCGATAGGCTTGCCACCTATCACATTGTATTACTAAGTGTCTTCGGCTAGTCGTGATTGTGCCTCTGCCTACCACCCTGATATGGGCGTGAAGATAATTAGTTTTTAAATATAAAAAGTAAATACTAGAAAGTAGTTCTGTACAAGAGCTTATCTGGATCGGTACAACTATCTTAATTCCCATAGTGGAATTAACGTTACTCTCTGTTTTCATTTCGCTTTTAGTCATTAGATGCGCGACATTTTTAAAAAAAATGTCCTGTTATAAGTTTATTTTTAAAACTAGACAAACTTCAAGAGATTGCGGGGAAAATATTTGTCCACTACAGAGCACATTGCCAAAGTAAAGATCTGCGTCAAGCATATGTGACAGCTCGAGTGACATCGCGCAATCTAACAAATTGGATTTGGTGATGCAATATGCCAAGTGCAGGGATATGCATCGTTAGATTCGTCTTACAACACTTGAAAATAATAGTGTTTTTTTTAATAAATACCTAATATTGACTTTGAATAATCTTAAGACTTATTTACAAATCTATATATTTTAAAATGAATCCAAATTTCGCGTGATCATTGACCAGTTTTGGTAATTCTTTCTTTTGTTAATATTTGTGAGAAAAGGGTTCTTGTGAAAGAAGAAGGGGGAAAATTGTGGTTGAAAAATGTTGAATAAAACCTTTATAATCCACGCAAAGGCTGTTAATATCAAGCATAACGAAGATTGGCGGGTCGATTATTAATGTAACTATAACAAAGGGTTTTAATTTTGATGCGAAACATCTATAGCCGCACGTAAAACCGATTTCTGGCGTGGCGACGCATGCCATGGCGACTCGTCGTCACGCTATACGACGGTATATATATACGGTTTATAAGTAGTAGTGTGTACAGTGTGGCGACGCGTCGCCATACGCGATCGACGATATACGATACTAAAATAGTATGTCTACGTATTAGTATAAAATCTCAACAATTTATTTTATCATTATGACATATTTAGTTCCTATCACAATCTGTGCTTTTCTGTGTAATACTTTTACATAATAGTGTCGATGTTTTACATCTGCCAGACGTCCCGTGACGGCTCATATTGTTTTTTGATATTTTTAAAGTAAGAGGAGTAAGAAAAAATGTGTAAGTTGGCAGTGTTTACAAATAAAATTAAAAACTCAGAAGTAATATCTACACGCTTGTTTGCTTAAATTGTTTGCAGAGTTATAACTTTATTTATTACTTATTTACTTATCCATGCCCGGTAAACGTCGTTTTTATTATAAAATTACAAAACACACAATTTGAGTTGGCCGACCCGGAAGAACCCGAGACCTCATGCTATTAATGTCAATATTATATCACTAGACCACAGTGATATTTGATCAGATATTATATAATTTTGCACTATTTACAAAAAAAAGTGTGTGTGTACTTATGTACACGCGTTAGAAGTTATACTTCTTCAGCGTAATAAGATAAAAATCTTTTTAAAAACTAAAATGTTATCTATAGCTAACTTCATCATGTCGGTTTTTCGTGACGGTGTGCGCGCGCATCGTAAAAATTTACCCTCATATTTTTTCCTAACGCGCCAAAAGAAGTATAACTTCAAAAAAAAGCAGTTTGGTAAAAGTAAGTATCTAATTCATATTATGCATGGATTAGCAACGCACTAAAAATTTTGTTGTATTTTTTTTATTAGAAATTCTGTCCTTTGTCTTTTAATTTTCAATATTATAAAATAATAACACTTATGCTCGAATGTTCAAATAGTTTAAAAACACCATAACCCATTTCACACAACAGCAACGTAAGATTAAATCATGTTTAGTCGACGATATGTATATTAGTTTAATATTTTAAAGTGTCCCGTCATGTATCCTCTGTTTCTGTGAGCCCATATTTCACGAGCTTGTCGTCGTTTGTGCATAGGCTTATTCTGGATATATTTTATTTGTATTATTTATTGTAAGTGAAATTTTAAATAATAACAATGGGGGTGAAGCTCTGCGTATAATTTCCTAGAATAAGAGAGAAAGAGATAAGACAACCAACATTTTAGGTAGCGGAAACCAAAGTTTGTTTATCACATTTTGAACAAATATTTCAAATATCCACATTATCAATTCGATCACATGCAGTTGGTAAAAGTGCCGATAACTTATAGCTCTGATGATGTTTTAATAGTGAAAACTGTTGGCTAAACTGTAATAATAAAAAATATATTGTGGAAAGTACAAGCAAAGTTAATAAATTGTGTCTAAATACATCTATCAACAAATCTGCTTTTTAGTAGAACCAGATATTGAAGTTTTTGTTTTGTTAAATAATTAGATCAAACGCCAAATTGGAAAGATACACTAAATTTCACTATTAATGATTCTGGAATGATTTTAATAGATTTAATAAGTTTTCCAGTTATTACTACACCGGGTCAGATCGAAAAAGTGGGATAAACCCTTTTATTACTGTTTTTTGTAACACAAGTTTCTCATGTTTATGTGGTCATAATTATTTAGTACTTCCACCCGAAGAGAGGCATAAATTGTCTTTTTTACAAATTAAAATCGTTAATTGACTATTGTAAACGCTAAAGAAACAAATTATATTTGATACAAGTATCAAACCTCTACTTAACGCTTGTAAAGTTTTTTCAGTTTAACTCGGGGAATTTTCTATCTGATTCTTAATAAGTAAGTAAGTATCTTCACGCAGGCAGAGGCACAACCAGGGCACCCACATCTAGCCGAAGACACTAAGTTCCACAATTTGATATATGGCAAGCCTATCGCCAACCGGGCATATATACAATCCCGGGCAACATTTTTTTATTAGAAAATTGGAAAACCCCAATTTTCTTTTTGTTGCCAGACCCGGGATTCGAACCCGGGACCTCATGCATTCATGTCCAACACCTAAACCAACCGGGTGCATATCCAATCCCGGGTAACGTTATTTACATAAGAAAATTGAAAACACACATTTTCAATTATTTTTGTTGGTCGAACCGGGTATCGAACCCGTCCCGGGTTCAATAAGTCAAGATTAAGATTCTATTTTTTTAAATTTTACGACACGTGTTTTAACCACCTCGCTGGTCAAGGGATCTGCAGGCTAATTAACACCAACTAGCTGCGAATCTCAGATTCGGTCACCGACCGTGACTAGCGTTTGGATGATAAACAACGATATCTGTATTTCCTGCTCTGGGTTCTTATAACATTTATTCAGGTATCTATTCAACTATTTCTTTGTATTAGTATCGTTGACTAACACCCATAACACACGTATTTAAATTGCCTGCTTTGAGGTTAGATTAATTTGTGTAGTTTGTCCCGGAATATTTATTTTCAGCTACTACTAACTTCAAAAGCGTTTACACGTGCGATAAAAACATTTCTGTAACGTAAATTCAAAAAAGCGATATCGCATTTAGTTCGTTTGTAATTTTTTACAATATTCAGAATAACGCTGCAACTCCGTCCAGTTGTTATCATTTTGATTGAGATTTACAGCTGCATTGTGCACTAGCAGAGGGCCAACATTATTTGTTATCCACTTTGATAATTAAATAGCTTTAGATATAAACATTTCTGTACCAGCGAAATTATGAAGAGCTTTTGAAAAAAACAACATGTAGTGATAAGTTTCATTTTTGTTTATAAATGCGCATATTACTACTGGAGGTTATATTCTTACAGCCAATATTAATAACCTATCTAAAGATAAGATGGGCCGTCAAGACTTTTGTTGTGAAGATATTTTGTTAACTATTGATAAGTAACAGCGGTTACCTGGTAACTGATGTAAACGATCTCTAATCTTAGATAGGTTATTAATATTCGCCGTTAACAAACCGCAAATATTGCTAACTCTCTCACTAGTGTTCTGATCTCTCTTTCTGAGAGTCTCGTGATATTAATTATTATTAAAGTGAAAGAGAGGTCAGTAAGTAAATTTGAGTGAGTAAGCAATATTTGGAAATGACATCAAGAGTGTAACCTCCAATAGTTATATAGGCTTTATGATTTTAACCAACTCCATTTTTTTTATTTCTATGATATTGGAAGACAAATTAGCGGACATATTTCCTGGTCGTAAACTGAGGCTGGGATGTTAGGCCTCGAACATAAGTAAATGTACCGGCTACCTTATCCTTTGAACCGGAACACGTCAATGGCAAGGGCTGACGTTATGGCGGCAGGAATAAATAAGGCAGTGGTATGAATCCGGGCGAGTCGCTGTGAAACTCTACCACCTAGTCAGATGTCACGGTGCTAGTGACGGTAAGCCTATGCTCGTCTTTTACGAGCTGCTAGGCGGGAAGTCAGATGGTCTATTCTGCAAATGAACCCGGACCAACACGGGAAAAAAAGAGAAATTCTTCCACAAAAGAAGAAATTCTCACTTCAACATTTCTTTGTGTTTGTTTTGTTAATACTCAAAAAATTCCACCACAAAATAAAAAAAATCTGATGCAACACTTTTTTTATATGTTTGTTTTGTTAATTAATAAAATAAATGTAAATGTAAATTAACTATCAAACTCTGTTTGTTGAAGTTAACTAGTTAAAGTTAAGTTAAACATTATTACGAATAACTCAAAAAATCTTTTTTTTAAATAGTTTATAACCTCGGAATCATTAGCTACATATCGAAAAAGAAACAACAGATCGTGACGTTTTACTAAATTTGGAGTAATTTAAGTTAAAAGTATCTTCACGCCCATATAGGTAGGGTAGGGGTAGGCAGAGGCACAACTGCCCTGGACGACTAGCTGATGACACTAAGTCCCAGAATGTAATAGGTGGCAAGCCTTTTTGTTGTCCGACCCGGGATCCGAACCCAGGACCTCATGAAGTCAAGTCCAACACTTGAACCGCTAGACCACAGAGGCGATAAGTTTTTTAAGTTACTATTCTTATTGACAGTTATTTTACGTACTGTGATAAATATCCCTACCTATATTATATACACGATTGTCAGTAGCATCAGAGATTATATTGTCTTTGGTACCATTGTTATACTTTCACGTGAAAACTACTTAGCAAATCGTTATGAACTTTGTTCTCATTTTCTTAGAGGTAACAACATAAAAAAACTTTTTAATGACTTAAATGTGAACGAATCCGCGGGTAAAAGTTAGTTCTTTTGTCATGAACGCTGTATACGTGTAAACGCTGAAAGGACATGCTAATTGCTATCAGAACTTCGAAATACATTGTAACGTAACTTTGCTACATAATTTAGACAGTATTGTAAGACAGATGAACTTATAAAATATATGTATCTTCACGCCCATATCCCAGAATACGTAAGCAGAAGCACAACGAGGGCACCCGCGACGAGTGATAGGTGGCAATGTTATCGCCAACCGGGCATATATCTAGTCCTGAGTAAGCGTTTTTTTTTATTAAAAAATTTGAAAAAAAATTTCTTTTTGTTGCCCGACCCGGGATTCGATAAAATATATGCAACTGATACTATCATAAATACACTTACATGGCTATCAAAAATATATACAATGAGCACAAACAAACAAAAAAAATTCTAACTCGATCGCCCGCTAGTAGAACAATCTAGTTATTTAACCTACTAGTGCAGTCAGTCACATAAGGACGAAGATATAAGAAAAAAAAAGAAAAAATAACAAAAATAATTAAGTGCAGTAAAACTTTAAAAACCGACTCATAACTATTTAATTTGCTACCACATCGCGATATTATAATTCTTTCCAGTTTGGCGCAACTTTCATATCAAAAAATAAAAAAAATTAGTTTGCTATGTTTTTTATTCGCCCAAATCATATGACACTAGTTTTGTCTTATATCTGAATGCCTTTAGACTTACTTTCAAATTATACGGGTTATACTTTTTCAAGTAAACTTTATACAAATTCGGGTTTGCTATGTATCTATGGAAGTCCCGCCTCTTATTACGTAGTATTTATATACTCTTTGATTCTTTCTATAAATTTAAATAAAGAAAACATTTAGCCCTAGAAATTACATTATGAGTCCGGACCAACACGGAAAACATTCTAACCTTGAAGAACAATATGACTGACTTTGAAATTATTACATTTTTAATCTGTTTTCGTAAATATACGTTTTTAAATGTTATGATGTATTTAAATTAGGAACATTTAAAACGTGTACAAAATATACCCGGTAGCGATTAAACGTACTTATCAAATATAAACATATACAAACTATATTTAAAAGTGATCAATTTAAGCTTCAAATGTAAGTCGACCCTTAACATACATACAAATGACTAAACAACAAATCTAATTTCATTTAGTAATTTATAACCATTTTTAATCTTATGTATAAATAATTTAAGTGCTGTAAAACTGAAAAAGCCGACTCCTACTATTTCTTTACGTATTGTCTCGATTTTATTATTATTTTTTTAAAGGATAGATCCGAAATGTCCTACATAAATTTATCAACTTCCTATTAGTATTTTTTAATTCTGTTTTATAATGCATAAATTTGGTTACGCGAAAAATGTCAGCATTTCTTGGTAGCCCGGCGAACTTCATATCGCTTGACACTACTAACAATTTGTCTATAAGAAAAATTAAAGAATTGTTATTCTTATTTTCCCAGTATTTTTTCGGGTTTTTTTAAGATATTTAAATGATCCTCCTTCTGACAATAATCAACCCAAAAAAAAATAAGCAAAATTGGTCCATTTTTATCTAGTTTAGATTTGATGCAATGATCATTCTAATATATGTACTAGCCGACCCGGCGAACTTAGTATTGCTTGCCATAAACGGCTACAAACAGCTTGTATGGATTAAAGCATAGTTTTACCCATTACATACAGATGTATTTCTTTTTTTATTAGAATCTTCTCCAGTTAACAAATTATTACATAGTATAAAACAATGTCGCTTCTTCTATCCCTACGTCCTTTTGTATGCTTAAATCTTTAAAACTACACAACAGATTTTGATGCGGTTTTTCTTAATAGATAAAGTGATTGAAGAGGCAGGTTTATATGTATATGTCATAACCATGCAAAGCGGGGCGGGCCGTTAACAACATAATAAAACAAGTATTAACAAAATTGTTTCATCCGTTTAGGCTTGGTGCGATGACTACATGAAATGGGGATTCATTTGTATGTATATTTAGATTAAGTTTAACTGAAAACCTAGGAGTCGGATAATGACAAAATGAATATGAGACCACCTCGATATCAACACCTATATTTCTAAAAAGAACCAATAAAATCGGTTGGCTATTGACCTAATAATCTTGTAACAAATATATAAAAGTAAAATAATACAATATACAATATACAATTGATTTAAGAAACTCCTTCCATTTTGGAGTAAGTTTAAAAAGGATTAACAAGCATTACTATTACAAAGTCCTATACATCAGGTACATATTAGTGTCAGCATATTGTCAGTAGCAGTAGATTTGAAGAAATTTTAAGCCTCGTTTGATTTATGATCCTTGTCACAAGAAAGCGATGAACCAGTAACATCTATTGTGTATATAGTTGTCTCTTACCACTAGTAATTTGCTTCGCTATATTATATTATAAAGGAGCAGAAAATAAATGTATTTTGGTCAACACTTAGCGAACGAAAAAGTGATACATAAGTAAGGATTTTCTAAACAATATGCGAGTCCAATCTGACGTAAAAGCCCGTCCGTATGTCGCGACATAAATATGGAACGTATCCGAACCGAGCAGAACATCGAACACACATTTGTGTGATTAGTTTGGTGTTGAAGTAATATTGCCGTACCATTTCTGAATAAATATGGCTGTTTTGTAATACAGATTTTTTCACGACGCGTCGCTAAAACTAGTTGTTACGGATTTTGCCTCGGATGAATTTGGTACTCTCTTTAGTTTTGGGTTCAAAAGTAAAAAATCTCCTTTACTTGTGTTTGGAAACAATGTTACTATCCTAATCCTATCGCCTCTGTGGTCTAGCGGTCCGGGTGTTGGATTTGACTGCATGAGGTCCCGGGTTCGAATCCCGGGTCGGCCAACACAAAGAAAATTGGATTTTTCCAATTTTGTAATAAAAAAATGTTGGTCGGGATTGGAAATGTGCCCGGTTGGCGATAGGCTTGTCACCTATCACATTGTGGGACTTAGTGTCTTCGGCTAGTCGTGGCTGCCTTGGTTGTACCTCTGCCTACCTCTTCGGGGATATGGGCGTGAAGATACTATGTTACTGTTACTGATAAATATACCAATATTCTCTCATAGGAAGTGTTTAAATCAGGACAAAACCCTGTACATTCTCCTAGTTTTAATTTTTGTTATTACATATTGTATTTTTAGTAATTTGTCAAAAATTACATTTTTAATTTTGTAATATCTATTGAATGGATTTTTCGATTTGAATAATTTAAAAAGTAATCTCAAGATATTGAAACAGTCTTGAATATGAAATTATTTATTTAGATTAGGATTAATATGAAGGTATGGCTAGCATGTTCCGAATATGACTACTATTTTTAACAACTTTTAAAATGTATAAAAGTAGTTATATTGCCTTAACTGTAATACATAGTTAGATATACGATGTCGCAAACTTTTTTGTAGATATTTATTTATACGTTCTTTAATATTGTAGAACATCTTATATATTTTTTTACACCTTGTGTTACATTTTTGAATGTTTAGTAGGGATCCCTAATTTCTTCTAGATACAAATATAGCCTATGTCACTCAGGGATAATGTAACATTCTAGAGCTGAAAGAATTTTTGAAATCGGTGCAGTAATTTCGGAACTTATTCATTAGAATGCTAAAAAAATAATAATAAAATCGCGACGATACCTAAAGAAATAGTAGGAGTCGGCTTTTTCAGTTTTACAGCACTTAAATTATTTATACATAAGATTAAAAATGGTTATAAATTACTAAATTAAATTTGATTTGTTGTTAAGTCATTTATGTTGTTATTATGTTATTTTAAGTGTCGTTGACTTACTTTTAAAGCTTAAATTGATTTCTTTTAAATATAGTTGATCCGAGAAAGAGTGGGATTGAAAGAAAGTGTTGGTGTTAAAATGCGAAAGGGCATGCTCCGCTGGTTCGGTCATGTGGAAAGAATGACAGATGAAAGATTAACAAAGTAGATATACAATGCGAATGTGGATGGATGTAGGTACCCGGGGAGACCAAGGCTGACATTTCACGATCAGATCAATCGGATATTATCCGAGGGTGGTGTCAAGAGTATCCGAAACCGGCGTGTTTGTATGAAAAGGGTTATGAATGTGAAGGAAGCAAGACAGGTTTGTCAGGATCGTGAGGTCGGCCACTCGATACTCTCTGCCTACCCCGTAAGGGACTTGGCGTGAAGATATGTATGTATGTATGTATGTATGTATGTAGTTTATATACGTTTATATTTGATAAGTACGTTTAATAGCTACTGGGTATATTTTGTACACGTTTTAAATGTACCTAATTTAAATACATCATAACATTTAAAAACGTATATTTACGAAAACAGATTAAAAATGTAATCATTTCAAAGTCAGTCAGATTTTCTTCAAGGTTAGAATGTTGCCCGTGTTGGTCCGGGCTCATAGATAGGCATACCGGCCGGCATGGATAGGCATACCGTCATTAACACTGTGACATCCTACTAAGTGGTAGAGATTCGCAGCAACTCGCCCGCTGGTACGAGATATTGCCTTACTTGTTCCTGCCGCTTTAACGTCAGTGCTTGCCATTGACGTATTCAAGTTCGGAGGGTAAGGTAGCCAGTAAACTTACTTTTGCTCGAGGCCTAACATCCCGGCCTCAAGATGTCAACGCACCATGCGTTTGGTGTCTCTAGGTACGTGAATTTCTTACCATCAGGAAATTCATCTGCGTGTTTGGCTTTCAATATCATGAAAAAATCATAAAACTGACCGCTGGCGGTATTTCAATTAAAATCCTAGTAATTAGGTGAGTGATTCCAGATAACCTATAATCACGTCATGGACCCCTTGGAGGTCTATGGACCCTACTTTATGAAACCCTGCTCTAGACTAAAACTCACCTAACTTGGTGACATCATCTCATCCTATGACGCCGTAAACATAAATAGGTCGGTACTTACTTAAATAAAACATCTCAGCCATAGGCAACACACCATTAACACCTTCAATATTAATAGACACACTCTTATCATCGGATAGCTTTTTTATATTATGTTTTTTTTGTTCCTTTATAATAAACATTTTAACTACAGATAGACCTCATAAAAATAGAGTCTG
>NJDC01002251.1:194185-207870 GCA_002245475.1 Calephelis virginiensis | reverse complement strand
ATGTTTTTTGTCTTCCTTTATAATAAACGTTTTAACTACAGATAGACCTCATAAAGATATAAAAATAGAGTCTGAGCAATTCCCATTATTTTCCCGTGTACCTGAAATATGCTATTACCATATTCCTATCCAAATAAGATGTCTATCACATCCAAACAAGTATAACGGTATAGCGGGACGCCCTACACACGCCTACCTATTACCTCACCGCCTCGGGGTATATAAATACATCAGTGTATACCATTATCAAACAAGTTCTAGAAATGCCTCATAGTTTGTACACGACTTAATAATTTTTTAACAATTTTTTTACGTATAAATATTTTTAACCTCGTTAAGTAAGCGAGTTATTGGTTAAAAAAAGGAGCTCTCTGTAGTCCTCTGATAGGACCCCTGGACTACATGACGTCCAGGGTTCGATTTCCGGATCGAATTAACAAAAATGAATGGTATTTTACCAATTAAAGTAACTGATAGAATTAACGTAGCCCGGGTTCGGATATATGCCCGGTTGAAAATAGACTTGCCTGCTACCATATTGTAGGACTTAGTGTCTTCAGCTAGTTGGGAGTGCCGTGGTTATTTCCCTGCCTACCTCTTCGGGGATACGGGCGTGAAGATTTTCTGACAACTTTACTACAAGTTTGAAGTATTGTAAGGGGGCAGATATTTGCGTTGCTTTCTATGGGTACATATGTACTCCATTCTCCCAACGTGCTATGAACTATTTTGCATATACATTTTTAGTTCTATTAGTTGCTATGGTAAAAGCAAGCACAGGTTAAAATATAGGTTATTAACAACAAGACCACCGGTGCTTAGCAGCAACTTGCCTGGTTAAAAATCCACAGCCTTACCTGTTCATGCTGCCCATTATTATACCATTATACCATTATTTACATGAGGGCCGACCCCAGGGGTGGGCGGACCGGGCGGCTGCCCAGGGCGGAAAATTTTTGAGGGCGGCAAACAAATTTTAAAGAACGGCAAATTTTAAAATATGAATTAAATAATAAAATGATGATATGAATGTGAAGGGTAAAGTTTTCTGTATCACATTTTACACAAAAAACGAGCCTAAGAATATGTACGTTAGTGCAAGCCTAGAGTTACGATAATAATTCAAGTCCAAATATAAAATTAATCACTCGGCTTGTATCGAACAACCGTCGCCGGCGCCGCCGCGCTGCACAGAACAGTGACAGTGTCAAAGCAACAGCGCAGTGGTTAGGAGTGACCTTGACGGACTCCTTTCTTGCCAAGTTTATTATAGTTTATACTTTCAGGAAGTAAACAATTAGATGGGATATATAGGTGGGGGAGGGGAGGGGGGAATCGCCGATATCGCCCAGGGCGGCAAAGTCCCTAGGGCCGTGTCTGATTTACATTACACCATTTTTATAGCGTCATGTTCCAGTCTGAAAAAGTAGGGTAGCCGGACTTGCAGAATTGACTAAACACACCAGTTACAGGACGACTACGTACCTACACCCTATAGAGTCTATAGGCTGCGGTTATCTCTTATCGTCAAGAGAGCCGCGTGCTTGTTCGCTGTCTTTTGCTGCAATAAAAATTAAATAAAAAATATGACAGCTTTTCCAGTTCTCTTTAATCCGTGTAGTATTAACGCGTGTGGGTCAGATACGAAAATCTCTGAACAAAATATGTATTACCCATATTGACGTTACATGAAGGTTCTAACCGTCAGCAATATTTGAGACTTTTCGATCTTCAGAAGCTTAGGGCCTTATTTCTAAAAAGGAATGAAACATTTTTGATGGTGAATGCAAGCATGAGACATTAATTAAATTAAATCAATTAACTTTAGGTTATCGTCTGATTGCATAAAATCGAACTTAAATATTTTAAGAGAGTCATAATGTAGTGAATAGTTAGTCATATCAGGTATTAGGTAAAGCGACGGCCCTTAACTAAACTCATCGAGTGTTTTTTTTTACAATGACTAATGTGTTGCCAACCTTGCAGTTTTTTCAACTTTACCAAGCTTTGTGGGTCAAGCAGAGTGCTCAGCCCGAGACATCATTATTTAGATGGGTTCCAGTCCATTGTTCCCTACAACGTCAGCATTAAGGTCTGTCTCCCGGGAGACCGTACCTTGGCTAGCTTGCTGCTTCTGCGTTCTGGTTGCTGGGTGGACTTGATGGAGGAATCGTGGCGGCTCATCGCTGGGTGTTAGGCTGTGGGCGGAAGAGAGGTATTCGTCTCCGAGACCGGCGGCGACGGTGTAGTGTAATGTCCTGTGAGTTAGTGTTGCTTGGATTGGGGGGGAGGCTTGCGTTAGCCGCGGTTATTGGATCCGGAGGATCCGATAGGACGTGACGGGGTCTCCTACGTATGTTAGACACGTTAACGGCCGGTGTGCAGTCACACTCGGCCTCTTAAACCGGGTTTAGGTGGGCAGCCGTTATTTCAAAGTAATGTTGAGATAGCTGTGCGGAATGCTGCGCTATTGTGGGCCAATTTAGGTCGCGTTGTAGATTCAAGTTGCGTGCGTACGCAACCGATGACAGTACCTATGAACCTATTTTGGACTACTTGTAGCTTTTTAAGGTGGGTCGGGTAGGTATGTGCTAAGGCTACACTTGCGTAAGCTAAGATTGGACTAACACAAGCTTTGTAAAGTGTCATTTTGTTACGAAGTGACATTTTACTATTTTTATTAATTAAGTAGAAAAGGCGGCTAAGTTCGAACTTAGTTTTATTTGTGACACGTGATATGTGAGGTTTGAACGACATATGACTGTCTAGAATGAACCCTAGGTATTTTGTTGAATTTTCCCAGGGGATTATTCTATCGAACATTTTGATGGTACCCGGATTACGATAGGGTCTCATGCGTTGGCAGGGTTTGTTACTCCGATTAAAGAGCACCGCTGCATTTTTGTCAGGGTTTACTTCTATACGCCACTTCCTTAACCACTTCCTTAACTTCCTTATTTCTGCCTATAAACTGTCCGCTATAGCTGGTCGTTATAGAGTTGTATCGTCTGCGAAGATTGGTCGTGGTACATCGTTCGTGTACAGGCTGTATAGCAAAGGTGAGAACATCGAGCCCAGCGGCACTCCAGCCTGTAGGGGCCTACTCCAATTCCCAATATTGCATGAATCGAGTTTCAGAAGTAACCCTACTGGTCTTTGTTAGAGTGTTATCTACAGCAGTAATATAGCTACATGGATTGAATGCTGAAATCTGGGATTGTTGGCGTCCATCTATACCGACACAAGAAATAAAACTGATAGTTAATGAGAAATGGATGGATTGGTACCACCGCCTTACCTATTCCTGCCGCCATAACGTCATGACGTGTTCCGGTTCGGAGGGTAAGGTAGCCGGTAAACTTACTTTTGCTCGAGGCCTAACATCCCGGCCTCAGGTTGGCAACGCACCATTACCACCTTTGGTGTCTCTAGGCGGCGTGAATTTCTTAACATCGGGAAATCCGTCTGCTTGTTTGCCCTCCAATATCATAAAAAAAAAGAAAAAAATAGTAACAGCAAGAAATACTTCATACCGCTTGTTTCATATACGACAGATACCAAAAATGGTCTTGGTCAGTAAGTTAACAGGCTACACTTCCCTCCATTATGGCACTCGGTTCACTTGTTTTATTCCATAAAAAAGTCCCGTTAAGGATTTCCCCTATAACCTTATTTTGTTCCATGTGACATAACAATTTATATCAGCAATAAATCGCAGATATACCACAAGCGGAATCAGATTCGATGCGTCGCCTCCTATCTGGTAAAGTTTGACGATAAATACGCGGAATCTGCATAACCACCGAATATACGTCAAGTTATGTCCCTTGTTCGTATGTAGCGCGGAAACTGCGTGGATGTGGGAAGATATGGATGTGCTATTTCTTTAAATAGCTTAAAATTGTTAATTGTTTTATATTAATTTAGCCGTTGCAGATGGCTTCATTCGAATATTGAAAATTGTCCTCTCTCTTAAAAAAACATAGTCAAAGTATCTCAAATCCTTCTTTTTTGGTTTATCTGTGTACAATGTTTTTTTATGTTTTGAACCAAATAGCATTATTTACACTGGCGTTATTGGTTTAGCATTATTTCATTACCTAGGCGTGTATAGTTTGACATAAGTCACCTAATAGTTGTGTAGTAGTTTAGTGTAGACTTTAGGCAACTCTACATGCCTAATGGTAGGTCAATGAACGGTCAAAGGTTTAAAGATACTAAGATTATAGGTACGAGTACATTACTACCTACTTACCTGTTCAGTAGTCAAAATTGAAACTAAATGACTTTCACGAAATATCTTTTCGCTGTCACTTTCAGAAGTGTCACCTGAAGTGAAAATCCAATCACCATGTGTGCGATTCACATGCGATAGAAGTGAAACTTCTATAAATCGACAAAAGAATGAGATGAATATATATTTCTGTCTCTTACCTGCATAAGAATGAGATGAATATATGTTAGTGTCTCTTACCTGATGTTTTTCCGTTGCACCCGTTTTGAAATCACAACCATTCTAAAGAAGTTTCACTTCAAAAATTCCGTGTTGGTCGCAGATTCCTGCGTAGAATAGACCATCTATCTTCCTGCCATGCAAATGGAAAGAGGCGAGTAAAAGTTAAACGGTCATTAACAATAAGGCCACTGACTAAGGGTGCCGCGATGCAATTCGTTTTGATAAGGATCACATCAATGGTGTATAGATGTTACAGTCGTCTCTGACCATCGGAAAATCCGTGTGCTTATTCACTGTCTAATGTTATAAAAAAAATGTATAAAAAGTACCATATCCAAATCACATAGATCAGAGACATTAAATCTAGTCAGTTGAACATAAGAGCGCGAGCGCGGGCCCCTCTTCCGGAGCTACTCTCGCAAGAACAACTGTTTGTTTGTCTGTGCCAATTGCTACACATAACGTTATAGCCTCTATGTACTCATGCGACCATAAATTTTTACAACATCTGAACCTTAGGAACTATATTATTTCTGTCTACTGGATGTTGCCCGCGACTGCGCCCGCAAATTAAAGTTGTTTATCTCTCCGAAGCAAATCATTAAGATACTTTGATAATAAATAGTCTATGCCACTATCTAACTTCCTAACCTAAAGCATTGGTGTGAAAAATGGAAAAGACTTTGGTCTTGTGGAAAGAATGACAAATGAGGAATTGACAAAGCACATCAGAAAAGGAATGAGAGTAAGATTAATACGGTCGAAATGAGAGCGCTTGATAAATCTGTGGTGTAACGCTCACTGACCGCATTCGCAACAGTGAGATGCGCGAAATAGTGAGATTAAAAGATAGTATCGGTGTTAACATGAGAAAGGGCATGCTCCGCTGGTTCGATTATTTAAAAAAATAACCGATGAAAGATTGACAAAGTATACAATGTGAATGTCGATGGAAGTAGGTACCCGGGGAAGACCTAGGTTGATATTCCACAATCAAATTGATCGGGTTTTATTCGAGTGTGGTGCCAAGAGTCTTAAAAACTGCCATATTTGTATGACAAGAGTAATTACTGTGAAGGAAGCTAGGAAGGTATGCCAAGATTGTAAAATGAACGCTAATAATGAAATAAATAAACGCTACCTACATTGTAATAGACTTGGTGTGAAGATAAGTACGTAGCTCTCTTTACACATTACTAACTAAATAACTAAACTATTAAAACTGAAGTAGGTATATTTTCTGCAACTTCATTCAAGTGAATTAATCACCTTCTTGTTACTTCCCAAAACGAGGAATTTTAGCAGAATGTTCGCCGCCTATTTTTTTGTACGTTAACATATTACTCCGTTTCATGTTAACCATTTTTGTTACTTAAAAAAACGTACTTTCGAGAGCGTAGACGATTAACAAACGACAATCCAAATCCAGACCATGGTGGTCCCATTGCCACTAATTTGGATAACGGAGTCCCAGAATGATCGAGAAAAATACTCAACTTTCGTGTTTGTATTGCGGACAGCCCTGGCGGTTCATAAATCTATTAAAGATTCGCATGACCACTGCACCATGCTACAGCAAAGAGTATACCAATCGTTTAGCAATACCTCAAGTTAAGACTGTATTTGCCCACCGTTTTGGAGAATTTATACGAGCCCGTATCTACAATTTCGTTCTTAAAAACTGTGATATAAAAGAAAAGTCGTTGTGTGAAGCAAAAATAATTGTTTCAAAATGGTTATCTACCTTGACATACAGTAGCACTGAAGATTTGATGTCGAGTCAACATTAATTTCATTGGGAGCCGCTTGCCCGTTCGTATGTTAATTATTTAAATCTGAGTTAGCATCTAGCCCAGAGCATATATTTGACAGTTTAAGTCATACAATACTTCTATATAGCGTGCATGTGGCCCTAAGTGTAATTGTTTGGTTAATGTAAGTAAATATTATATTTGCAATCTTTGAATTATTTTTAAAATGTTTGTAATTTAGATTAGTTGATGCCAATCTGAAAATAGTTATAGCAATATGTAATTGAAGTTGCTCCTCACGATACAGGCTTGCCTAGTGTGAGGACCGTCGTTAGATTAAGATGTTAAAAACTCTCAGCGTTATACATAATTAATAAGAAATTATCCTGTAATTATCTATTTATGTTTTTACTGTTCCTATGTTTTCGCTGTAAATAAATTTATTTTCATTTTCATTTTCAATCTACTTTAGTTTAAGTTGTTTTTTAGTCTAAGACAACTTTATATCAAAATTTAAGTCGGTTTTAGTAGTTTTAGTGCATTTTAATTATTAAATAAGAAAGGTTTCCGCTGTATGTATTTGTAGCTTACAACCCGCTACAATAGGTGTAGCTTATATTACTACAGCCAATTATGAATCGATTTTAGTGACATCTTCAGATAAGGTGTCTTTATTAATCGTCTTGTAATTAGTCCCTATCAAATGAAAAATATCAGTAGCAAAATGTCCAATTTTATATATCGAAAAAGTACATATTTTATTATAGATCGCTAATTATAAAGCACTTTCTCAGAGACCATTGCTGGAAACGAAAAAAAATAAATGTATTTAACGACAAATTAAGTCAGCATTTGCAGTTTAGTCCTGTTGACCTGTTTTAGTCCTAGTCCTCTGTCCAAGCGGTCTTCTTGCCAGGCAGCTCGTATGAGGCAAGCATATGAACCATATTATGCCATTATCACTGAGTAATAACTATTTCGGGTAAGGATACACCGCATGACCTATTCCAGTCACAAAAATGACAGTGTCATTTTCCAGTTTAAAGGGAAGCACAATAAGCCTAATAAGAATATCGACGCACATGTAAGATCTTTGGTGTTTATTGACTACCATGGTCTCTTGCCATCAGGAGAACCGTGTGCTTGTTCGTTGTCTATGTCCAAAAATAACTAGACTCGTTTTGCATAATTCTGTGCTTATCCCAACGTTGTTGTATGGAAGCAAGAGTTGGGTATATCAGAAAAAGCAAGATAGTAGGATAAACGCGATCAAAATGCGAGAACTAAGAAAAATCGGTGGTGTAACGTTCGCTGACCGCATTCGTAACAGTGAGATCCGAGAAAGAGTGGGATTGAAAGAAAATGTTGGTGTCAAAATGCGAAAGGACATGCTACGCTGGTTCGGTCATGTGGAAAGAATGACAGATGAAAGATTGACAAAGCAGATATACAATGCGAATGTGGAAGGATGTAGGTACCCGGGGAGACCAAGGTTGACATTCCATCAAATCGCTCGGATATTATCCGAAGGTGGTGTCAAGAGTCTCCGAAACCGGCGGGTTTGTATGAAAAGGGCAATGAATGTGAGGGAAGCCAGACAGGTTTGTCAGGATTGTTAGGTTTGCCAACCCCGAAAAGGGATTAGCGTTAAGATATGTTAGCATGTATGTATCTACAACAAAACTGTTTTCATATTATAATGTACCAAAAATATAACGCCACTCCCAACAAGGCCACAAGCGAGTCCTTATCTCGCCAGTAATTTGACTCCAGCGTTTATCTCTGCTCTGGTATTCAGAAGGTGTTCCCAGTCATTACTCGCGACAACATAGATGTTTAAACGGCCACTTCATATTTTATATTACCAACATTCGCGAAACGCGTCTTCTTGTTAGGGTTGCCAGTTACCTTTTTAATAATTAGCCCATTCGTTGACGCGTGATGCGATGATCAAGGGAAACGAGGATTCATTTTTATATGTATAGACTAGCTGAGCCGATAGACGTCGTCCTGTCTGTACTAAGTTTTTTTTTATATGAATCTTTTCCTTGCAATAAAAAAAACAATCAGCGAAATCATTACATTATTTCGGACATGACGCGTTGAGTAAGGGAAATTAAGATTCATTTTTATATATTAGCATCTGACCCGGCAAATCTTCTAATAGCAATAACAAACAACAAAAAAAAAATAAGAGAAAATTAGTGAAATTGAGATTCATTTTCATATGTTACTAGCTGAGCCTAACTGTTAATATTGATTTTTTTTCACAGAAATCTTCCCCTGACGATTAGAACAAAGTAAAAGAACTAGCGAAATCCTTTCATCGTCGTGATACAATGAGCAAGAGAAATAGATACAAATGTAGATAGACATACGTAAGGGCTCCAAAAAAATAACGCAGCAAGGGAAATAGATAGAGATAGACATACATAAGGGCTCTAATAGTTTAATGAAAGCAATCTATAAATTTACAGAAAGCTGCTCTAAATTTGCATTTAGTACTTATAATATAGTTGTAGTTTGCGGTAGATAGGGATAAATTAATTTACATTCTAAAAATTGTGTGTATTAATAAATAATCATGTAATCTCAAAACAAACAAAAAACAGTGTGTAAATAGTAAATCGTGAATAAATAATTACAAACCTATTAAAATATTTGCACACCACAAGTTGGTAGAATATGTAGGAACGCTTATATAATTTTGTAACATCTTTGTAACCCTCATATTCCGCAAATAAATATTTGTTCTTTCTTTTCTTTCTTTCTCTTATTATTTTTTACATTTTAATATACACAATTTTACTGTACATGTGTTTTTGCTAAATATCTCCCCTATATAACTATGAAACTACTGTATACTATTATATTACTGTACTGTACTGTAGTATACTGTATAATACTAGTTATCATCGACAACCCTGAAGCGCGCCGCCTGTATCTAGATCACGTGCCGCGGATCGGGCTTGCGTCTTGCATATTCCCCGCCTTTAAACCTTATCGTTTTATATAAATTAATTACCACGAACAGAACTGCCGGTTGACGGCTCCCGCTATCTCTTTCATTGAATTGTAACAATATAATTACATTAGAAGTCCTTGGACTGAGAATTTTAAACAGCGTTCGAAAGAGACAAATATACATTCAAATACATATACATATTCCCCGTGTTGGTCCGGGCTCCTTTGTAGAATAGACCACCTGCCTTCCTTGCCAGGCAGCTCGTAAAAGGCGAGCATAGGCTTACCATCACTGTTAGTGACATCCGAAACACAAGAAATATAGATATATAAAATTTTATGTGTGTAGGAAATGTGTCTTAATAAATCTTTCATTCTTATTGATTTGGCGTATTATAAAAGTGCTTATATCGCAGAATTCAAATAAGATGGACATAATTTAAGTAATATTAAATTAGCTTCATATGAAAAAAAGAACTCTTTCCTCATATTTTTTACTCATAAATCAGGACCAGTTTCCTCCAAAACTGACCGACAAAATCTCCCTTCGTTTTAGTGTAATAAACAAAAAACGCTTCATCCAGTGTAGGGGTGGTATCAGCGGCAATATCTCGTTTATAGTTAGGAAACAATCCCCCCGAGGACATTATAAGTAGCCAATGATTATTTTGTGTTCCGTGGGGTCTATTCTCAAAGTACTCGCTTTGAGAGTTTTTTTCGAACGGATTATTAATATTTTCCAGTACCATTCCATTGCGATGAATAAGAAAATCTGTTGGAAATGTAGAAAGTGTGTAAAGTGTAATTTATAAATTATTGAAAAATATAAAAGAAAACAAAAAGAAAAAAATATTTGCGGAATATAAGTGTTACAAAGATATTACAAAATTTTTTAGGCGATATTTTACCAATTTGTGGTGTGCAATTATTTACACGCCGTTTTTGTATTAGTTACATGAATATTTATTAATACAAACAATTTTAAGAATGTAAATTAATTTATCCCTATCTACCGTAAACTGGTGGTAGTTTACGGTAGATAGGGATAAATTAATTTTTAATTTCCAAACCTAGCCAGAGCTGTATATAGGTGTGTTGAAATTTATTAGTCTAAAATTTAATAATGCCTGCAAATCCACAAACAGGAAATCAAAAAGCAGATGGACCTCCATAATGAAAACAGATATATCGCTTTAAGACCAAGGCTTAGATTTCTAGAAAGCTTAAACATCTGCGCAAATAAGTTTAAGATCTACTTTAAACTTAAGAGGACAAGGCAAAGTTGCCAAATCGGCCAAGTCGCTTGAAAAAAAAGTCGCTTCAAAAATTAATGGAAAAGTATATAACAGGTGATCAGGTCATCACTTTGCTACGTCGATACACAAATTAGATTTTCCTAATTCTTAAATTCCAAATTGCATATTTTACTTTGCGTAATACGTTAACATTTTAGTACCTAAAACAAATTTCTAATTTTTAAATAAACTTTCTAATAAGTCCAGATAACAGTTTTCTTAAATTTTCACACTAAATATCCATTCCTCGTCCTTTGCTACTAATAACTTCCCACTATAGTAACAAAAACATCAAATGACTTCAAGATAAAACCTTGAAATTTAGTAACATGTGCAAGTCATCGCAACTAATAACTTCAAACTGCACGAAAAGTATTAGTCCGTCTGATATCTAATCTTATGCAAATTAACATTTCTACAAAAAAATATGTCACGTGTTATGCGATATCCGAATGTTGTGATTTCAAAATAGAACCCTGCCCCGCCTACTCTTCGCCCCTCTTAAGATGCTCATAAACATGTTTTTCTCGCAATAAAAATGATAAATCACCATTTTTTATATGGTCAATCAGAAGATATGGTGTTTTTTCTATTGAAGGATAAAATCTATGGAGCCACCCATGGGAGTGTTTGATTACTAAGTGTGATTTTATTTTGAGTGATAGCTTTTTGTATTTTACATTTCTTATTTTAGAATAACAATGTTAAAATAGCTACAGGCAGTATCTATCTTCTAAGAATCGTACAACCTGCACAGGTTTTTAACGTTATAATATCTGCCCCTAAACGGCGAAAACACATAAGCGCGTTGCGGCGACGCGCCGCAAAAATCTTTGGTTTGCGTTGCGGCATTGCGACGTCATAGACGCGTCTCTACCATGGACCATGGTGAGAAACTTATTGCTTATTTGTAATTAAAAAGATATAACTCTGTTTAAAATAAATAAATAGTGCCACAACGCGGTTTTGTATTTCGGTCCTAAGTTTTATTTAAAAACCTAAAAATCTTCGTCCTGGCGTTGATCGCGTTTAGAACCAAGGTCTGCCTTTTCAATACTGTTTCTCAAATTTTGTCGATCTTGAGGGTCTATGAAAGACAAATATGGAGATAAATTTCCTACTAGCAAGGAATACTTACAGCTTAATCACAGAAAAAAATAAACCCATCGTGTTTTTTTACCATGGCGAACAAGTACGTATTGGCGACAGTAATTACATTGCCACCATCCCATGTCTTCCGCCTGGCAAATAGTCATAAGACGTTGCAAAAAAGCAACAACTAACAAGAGGAATTTTGTAAGCATTTAATTTCTATACTTCGTGATTTCTTTGTACTTTTGTACTTAAAAAAGGAGTTGAATATATAAAAAAAAGGTACCGTATTTTCACGATTTTTTGAAGATTGTAGGACAAACAAATGGAACTAAAAAATGAGATAAATACAATAATTATATAATTTGACCACCTCGTTGGTCGAGTGGCTAGCGTACACGCCTAACTACATCGACCAACCGCGAGGCTTGGATTCGATTCCCGACGGGGGCAGACATTTTTGTAATGAACATTTAGATGTCTGCATTTCCGGGTCTGGGTGCTTATTAATTGTATTCTGGTATTCATTTTAGTATTTCTATATGTTACAACCGTTGACTAACACCCATAACACAAGCATATAATTTGCTTACTTTTGGCTAGATTAAATTTGTGATACTGGTCCAGGGATATTTATTTTTAAATAGTAATAGCGATGTGTAAATATACTTTATTTTTTTTGTAAGTAGGTGATATACAGGTATGATATTTAATGATGTAATATCCCATTTTCTTTACGCGTGTAGTCTAAGGGCAAGGCCACATTAGTGCATTGCGTCGTCGCTGCGTCGCTTTACATTTACCACCTTACTAATAGACTACAGGACCATGCTAAAAAATAGATGGGTCATATAAACCACCAGGTGACGTATACAGGACGATATAAGAGCATAATATAATAAGATTCAGCACTGTAAGCACCTGTAAGCTGTCCAACTGAGCGCTGGTGAGAATTCAAAAGTGCAGGTAGAGTAAGTACATTTTGGTCATATATTTTTGTACGGCATTTTTACCTTCGATAGATTCATAAAAAATAATAAGAAAGCGCGCAGTGCCGTAAAAATGAAGCGTCACAAAGTCGGAGTTTTTTTTTGGATTTTTTGACAATTTCAAGGATAATTTGGTCATTTCATTATTATTATTATAATTTTTTATGTTATAGGAAGGCAAACAAACAGACGGATTTCCTGATGGTAAGAAATTCACGCTGCCTAGAGACACCAAAGGTGGTAATGGTGCGTTGCTAACCTGAGATCGGGATGTTAGGCCTCGAGCAAAAGTAAGTTTACCGGCTACCTTACCCTCCGAATCGGAACATGTCATGACGTTATGGCGGCAGGAATAGGTAAGGCGGTGGTACCAATCCGAGCGAGTCGCTGCTAAACTCTACCACCTAGTCGGATGTCACGGTGTTAGTGATTGTAAGCCTATGCTCGCCTTTTACGAGCTGCCTGGCAACGAAGGCAAATGGTCTATTCTACAAAGGAGCCCGGACCAACACGGAGAAAAAATTATGGAGGTTTCAGTTTCATACTGTTTCAATGCAGCTTGTAATCCATTATTCCACAACGCCGTACAAAAACCGTGCGAGAAGGTGAAAAAATCATAGGTTGCAACCTCCTCTCTTTCAGTGGTCCGGGAGGTGATTTGAAAAAGTATGGCGTCGGTTCCAAAACATTATCTAGCACTAAGAGTTCTGTTAAAATTAACGCAGTCTAAAAATATTGTTCATTCGAATGTATAATAATAATTATCCTTATTTCATGGTATATTTTTGATTTATAAAACTTTAAAACTATTTGACTCTATACGGCAACTTTTTTTAACATGATTTTGTAAAATACAATTGTTAAATAGTATTGCCGTTCAAAGGAAACAGTTCTAAAAAAATATAGAGAAATACAAAAACTGAGATTTTTCAAATTATTTCAAAAGTTTAAATGTTCATAGATTAACAACAAATAGCAATTTTCTACATTACGATCAGGAAATACGTCTGTTTGTTTGCCTTCCATTATCATAAAAAAAATACAATTTCATTTACTTGCTCCAGCACTACATCATCAACCAAAACTCTTACATCCATTCTGGCTACGTCTCTTTCAAACACCATTATTTTGGTTTTCA
>NJDC01002251.1:171266-188920 GCA_002245475.1 Calephelis virginiensis | reverse complement strand
GGCTACGTTTATACCGTTTGAGAGCTAATACGTGGGGCATACTAAAAGTTTTTGGAACTGGCCACTTACTATAAATAACAATAAAAAAAACAATTACGGAATTTGAAAATTTAACTCTCTACGAATATATCACGTTTAAATTTCGAGACTGTCATTTGTTATTTCAATTTGGAAAGTTCGGATAATTGTGGATCGCTATTGTAATGAAATGAAACAGTGAAAATTTTCGCGCGTTTTTTTATGATTTTCGCTGTAGCTTAAATCAACAAAAGAGTTGAAACAAACTTTTTCATATATGCAATAAAATACCATCTAGCAGTTGTGTAATCATGGTTCGAAGAGTTTAGACGTTTTTAATGATATTAGAAGGCAAACAAGCAACCTAAATTCTTAACTATTCTTTTAAGGCCCCATACTTAGTCAGCCAGAAGAGCCAATCAGCGCACTCCCCTGTTCCATGATTACTATGAAATATTGCGCTCTAAAGTAAATGTTTTAAGCGCCAAAACTGTATTTTTGACACTATAAAAGTAATTTGAAAAAAAATATAAAAACTGAAACAGTTATCTTTTAGGTATAATACTTATCTATGTTTATGTTAAATCTGGTGTCGATATTTTCATAATTGAAGTAGACAGTTGGGTTATGCTTTCAAAAAAAGGGTTAACTTTTTGATTTTTTTCTATCGAGCAAAGTGAAATGAATCGTGTTTTGGAAACACAAGTCTAATAAAGCATATTAATGTTAATCTTGTGTATTTTTTTCGCCAAGATCCATAATTGCTTTGTATGAAAAAAACAGTATATTGCTGACGTATTTTAGCATACATGGCCCCTTAAATCTTCATTATACAAATCACTCTTCTACCGCTTTATTACAAATATGTATAAATAAATATTAAATGTTAAAAAAAGTTATTAAAAATAACGATGGATTATGAAAGCAATTTCGTTGTGTTTTCGTCATAGGAAAACATTATTCTAGACGTTTCCAAAACGTAGACTGCTATAATAATGAAAATACAATTCTCCTTGAATGTTATAATCACGATAGTGCTATAAAAAGCTTCTCCCAAACCTTGTTACAGGAATCGCTAAACTTAAATAAACAATACAATAAGTCAGAGAAAAGCGGTATCGTAAAACAAAAATTAACTCGGCGACGAAACTGAATTAACTTGTTTTTATAGATGTATATTTCCCTAACGCTAGTTACACACTAGGGATTCATCCGGACTTTTGTTACTCCTTATTAATCTAGATATAAAAATGAATGACCATTTCGCGTGGTCATGGCATCACTATTCAGGAGAAGGTTCTTATAAAAAGAAAAACCGGAAAATGGGAATCCATACAACTTGTTAGTAACTATTAATGTCAAGCGATACGAAGTTGGACGGGTCGGCTAGTTAATATCATAAATGTGAAAATCTGTCTATTTGTCTATCTACATTCATCCCTTTGCAGCTAAATGGTCTGATTTGAATAAAATTAGATGAACATTAGATCTCATTGCAACAGGTCCCTAGATCAAACGCAAACTACTTTTAAAATGGGGGGACAAAACCTCACGGACAATGATTATAATACAACAGTGCATTTATCATACTTCTTAACAAATTGATGTGTGTGTAACTC
The DNA here is from genome assembly GCA_002245475.1 of Calephelis virginiensis. Taxonomy (NCBI): domain Eukaryota; kingdom Metazoa; phylum Arthropoda; class Insecta; order Lepidoptera; family Riodinidae; genus Calephelis; species Calephelis virginiensis. Next base: position 187,283 of record NJDC01002251.1, on the reverse strand, counting down.
AGTCTTTAGCTGTATGAGTAAATTTTCCTACAGGTGAGGCTCACCTTACGGGAATATCGTTGTTATGACAACTATTCTGTTAATAAAAGGTAATCGTCACCTATGGTCATCAACTATGTTACTAGATCTTGCAGCCTGGATCGTAGGCCAACGCTGCAGTGTTAAGTAAGTTTCTACATGCCCATATCCCCGAAGAGGTAGACAGAGGCACAGCTTAGGCACCCACGACTAGCAGAAGACACTAACACCCGTATTCAATAAGCTTATTTGGCTAAATAACAAAAAAAACGCTGTCCGAAGTACGACATTTAGCTATGCGTATACTTAGAACTGATTTTGAACTAAGTATTTGTTATTACTCAGCCAAGTATGCTTCAAGAATATAGGTGTAAGTCCCACAATGTGATAGGTGGCAAGCCTATCGTCAACCGGGCAAACAATTTTTTAATAGATAATTGAACCTGCGAGCGGGGGCTGCAGTGTTTTAACACGGAAATTGACAATAACGAGCACTAACAATATGTTGTCAAAAACACTTTACTAATTTATATTTTCTCCATTACTAATTCATCTTTCTTTAATATCATATAACTGCTCTGATTTCTGATACACCTTAATTATTTAAAACTGGTTCTTCGCATATTATTTGCTATTTTGATTCAAAAAAACAAAAAATCCTAAATTTTTTTCTTATAAAATGTATGATTTAAATATACAGTTTTTATTTATATAATCAAAACCATTAATTTAAAAAAAAACGAGATTTTTTTGTCAAAATTTGGTAATTTTTGACGAAAATGACTATAATAATATGACGGGTATTACCTATACCAAACTGATGTTTTTGACAGTTGCAGCTATGAGTTTGTTAACTTCAACTGTAAAATTTCGTTCTTATTTTTTTATAATAACATTAAAAATCTCAGGATAAAATTTAAAAGAACAAACAACACGAATAAAAATGTTTTATATGCATTGTTTATAAATGGTTCCGGTTTATATTAACACAGTGCGGTTGCGGAGAGATAGACGCTGTGGCCAAAGTTTAATGATTATTACTTTATTATCCAATATTGGGTGGCGGTATTGTCGAGGAGCCGGTTCCACTGCATTTAATCTAAAGTAAAGTAAGGATCACCGTTTGTTATATTAATTTCAAGCCAAATATCACGTGGTCTTATGTATTAATAGCTTAGATATTAATAGACGCTACTATTACAAAGCAAGAATTATCGTCATCACCATGTGACGGTGTTTGAGGATAGGTATGATATTTATGTACACGTTAACAGTTATAATTTTGAAATTGTTGTTTGAAAAACCTATATTTCTTTTACAAATTGCACATTGTGCATAACATTGCAGATATCTCACAGGATGTCACTTTCTAGTACTATTATAAAAAGATCAGACATATATGATGGTGTGTTATGTAGGACATCGATTATTTCACTAATACCTTCAATTTATCTTAATAATAACCAAGCCCCGAAAAATGTTTTAGTAAAAACAATATTTTATGAATCCTGCATGAAATTCTAGCATGGCTAGTATGCGCAAAGTAGACTTTTAGGAACGTAGATGTTGTTAATTTAATATCTAGTTTATGAAAAATTTTGAAGGCAGTGAGTGGGTTTTTGACAGGTGAGTTTATTTGAAGCGAAAATCAAAATATGACAATATAAAATCACTACGTACGTCCAAATAGCTGATAATTTAGTTATAAAATCTTCAGGGAATTATACCACTTATATTTAGCTAATGATCAATAGACTTGTAGATTTTTTATAAGAATTCAAGGCTCGTAAAGCGTAGTTTATGCCAAAAAAAATGAAGATTTGTTTTTTTAATACGTAATGTGAGAGAGATATTAACTAAAATATGTTCTTGAGAATGAATTTACCCGTAAATTTACAAGAAACGTACTTAATTAATGATGTTTTGGAAAACACTAATAATTTAACTATTTTTTCGGTGTCATATAATACTATATGCTATACAAAACTCAAAATAGCATACAAAACCATATTGATTAGTGTAAATAACAATTATAGGTGTTGGGCAAAAAATCTCATACATTTGATGACTTTGCCCACCAGTTTTTGTTAGGGTTCAACCCTAACAAAACCTACATTTATTACTAACAAAAATAGAACGAAAATTATTTCAAACTAGCAGCCCGGTACGTGCTTCACTACGTATAAACTGATTTAATCGAAGCACTTCCAAAAAGTATTGACTCCATGAATGACATAGGTAACATTGACAACACCACAAAACAAAAAAAGAAAAAAAATCAATATGACCATACTCCCCGTCTGAAAAAATGAAATTTTCAATTTCACTGAAAAATGCCCACTAAGAAATTAATCCGCCATTTGTTGAATTTTTTTTTACAAAAAATGTGATAAATGAAGAACCGCTCATTTTAACCGCGCTGATTTTATTCAAACTTCACGTAAACCATCTACTAAATAGTCCGAACAAAGCTTAAGCATTTGGTTTGGATAGGTGAAACCGTTCTTGAGGTATAAAATGACAACGAAAAGTGGCATTGATTTATATATATATATAACAATAATTTGTGAATTATATTAAGAATAATTTAATTTTTATACTGATTAAAATGGCTGGTTGCTAACGACTTAATTACATAACATGCTCTTTTACTTATTGCAATAAAAAATATCCGAGTGCTGGAAAATAAAAGCCTGTTCGACTGAAATTCTAGTTTGAGTTAAACTGCAGTTAAATGTTCAGTGGAGTCATATGAAAGCGCCCTAGGGATGAGCAGTTATCCGAGGCGACACCGCTTGATTGGGTTCCTCGTAAACCAATCCACACCGACTGCCAGATAGGCATGGTCTAGCAATATCGATACTTTCTCTTGATATTACTAGCTTTCACCCGCAACTTTATAGCACGAAATTCATTGTTTTCAAAATTATAAAATCGGTCATAATAATATAAATATTCTGTAGCCATAATGACGATGTTTGGTACTGTCGTGATCCGGTCCAAAGTTAGTATTACTATTATATTAACATATTTTAAAGAGTAAATAAAGTTTTTATTTGCAAATTGCTTATGGATTCACGAATGCAAAATAATGCAGAAATAAAACGGGTTGCACTCCGGGAGTGCCGGAAGAAAGCGGAAACTTGAATATTAACGATGTGCATTTTTAATATTTTGAAATGGTTAGGGAATAATTTCGCACGAATTGCTTTAATTATCAGTATTAAAGTACTATCATTTATGTGGTAGAATACAATATTCATTTATTGCGCTATCGTACACAAACATGACAACACGAACATTCGCGCAAGCGGCCTGCGCCGTCTTATTCACGTAAGTGCCCTGCGCCATCTTATTCGCGTAAGCGCCCTGCGCCGTCTAACGAATCTTCGTCTCACGTAATTTCAAGTCACGTGCCCTGCCGCGAGAGTAGAAGTTTTTACCCATTCTAAAAAAAGTGCGAAACGCCGCTAAACAAGTTATCACTTCAAAAATGCTTGCTTGAATGTAGGTGTAGGAAACATATTTATTTTACCAAGAGTACTACGTAATGGCTTGCAGTCTTAAATAATCAAAGGTAATTTAATCGGTATCTACTTACCCACTGTGTATATGTATAAAAGTAATTTTAAATCAATATCAATGGAAAAACTACAGAAATTGATATTACCCCAAACTAAGTTAATTACATGCTTGTGTTAGGTCAACGACATTAATATACAGAAACACTTACGTAGATACAGGAACAAACATAATACAAAACGAAAAAATATAACACGAAGACCGACTCTCATCGGCGAGAGTCACGATGTGTTAGTAAAATTACGTTTTTTTCGACCAACTTTTCGGCCAACGAGGTTATACCTAATACCACAAGTGAAAAACGATTCAATCACCTCAACAAAACTTTGTCGATATAATTTATCGAATAACAGCAACACTAACAAGGCGCTATTGTTTTAATTTTTTTATGTTCACGACTAAACGCTATGTCGGATCTTATTAAAATTTAGCGGTAAGGGATAATTCAAGAGTTGATTTTTATACAATAACCCATATGTGGTATTTTTCCACTGCACCTGCGTTTCTTATAAGTACCCAGTTATTTTAGAAAACGAGCAACGACTTCTCAGGATTAATCTCAGTTTTGTCTACGTAATATATCTGATTAACTTATGCAAAAGAAATTTATGTAAAGAAACTTATGTAAAATAAATATTTCATATATACAGGGTGTATTTGACACCGTAACGAAAACTTCTGTGTTAGTTTAGATACATATCAGACTTCAAAATTTTGAAACAAGTGGTTAAATATTTAGCAGTTTTTCAGCCCGCAATGTATAGCGAGCAAAGTATATGCACTAAGACTTTGCAAGCAGTGCCAACCTAATACACTGTTTTATTACATTGCTGTTTTCAGTAAACATGTGTTATTTATTAGACATTAAATAAAAATCGAGTTACGTTAGATATTATTAATGAAATCAATAAAAAATACATTTTTTTTAAAAAAATTCATTAAATTTCCTACACAAAATACCAACTACGTTTGCATGTTTATCATGTACAGAATCCATGGTTGCATTTTTCGTTACGCTGTCATTTACACGGTGTATATATAAACTTAATATAAAAAAACTATATATTTGTTTTACGATCCAGAAATCCGTCTGTTTATTCATTTTAACCTCGCAAACCTCCAAAACATCGTGGTTTGAAAACAATTAGTGCCTATTACACGTAGTAATATAACACTAGTTGTTAAGATACAACTGTACAAGTTACATGCACACAATAAGTAATCATAATATTAATACGTGAAGCAAAAACTTTGGACCCCTTTTTACGAAAACGGCAAAGACGGAGGATTTTTTTTTTGGAGAGGAGGAGGAGGAGAAATTTGGCACACTTAGTTTATTTGTAGGAGAAGTGCAAAACATTGCTTATAAAGTGCATTAAATCAAAAAATAAAACATTACACACACTACCATGCATTTGACACACACAAACAAATATATTGATGTTGACGATAAAAGATCACAGATGGCGCACTAACTATTCAGGAAACAAAGTATTTGGTCTTGAGAAATAATGATGCGTTCTTATCAACTTATAGTCGAAATTCGACCAATGGACGACTATTAGTTTATATAAAATTGGTAAGTACAACGTACAGAAGACTCACTGATATACAAAACGCAAGCACTTTTATCTTAAGACGTGTAGCAAAGGCCCAATTTACCGAAAAACTCACGCATTTCAATCAAAATTAAAAATTTAAATAAAACGTCTCGGTTGAAGCCTTAAGTAGCGTTGAGCATAGCCGAAACTATTACATTACTTTTCTTGAGTATATTCTTACATGAGTTTTACTATTCCTTTTGACATAAGACTCTTCAAGAGGTTACGCCACCTGAACTAAAGTAAACTGCAGTATGAAACTATCCTGGTACAGAGCCTTTACCATGAGTTTATATAGATTACGTTTATAGATACGTTCTGTTAGTTACATGTCGAAATCTATGACACTTGATCCTTAAATCTGTTTCTTTTAGTTACAAATAGAGGCGCTGTTTAAAGTTTTCATACAAATAAGTTACAGAGACGGTAGCGAGTATAGTAAACTTGACAAGCCGTAAACATGGTAAGGTTTCTGGTCTAAGAATTCAAGTGTGAAAGATTTGTCGTATCGTGATCGCATCGTGTGCTATAAAAGATCTAAATAAACGTTCATGGATAGTTGGTACAGTCTCGTAAAATGTGTTAAGTTTGACAAGTTACTGAGCTGGCGTGGAAAGTGTTGGCTGCCATTATTGTGGAGCTCGCTTTACTGCTTACTGCTGCTATTGTTGTTGTAGTTTATGCCAGTTTTTGAATACAACGCTTATTTATTTTATCTTGGAATATACACGTTTTTGTGAACAAAATGAATTTATTCTAACAATGTCATGCTTATAACGTATCCATTTAAAATAGTTAAATGCAGAAAACTCCGAAACCGACTCCAACTATTTTATTAGGTAACACGTCGCGATTTGACAATTCTTGTCAAAAAAAAAAATGGTCCTACAAAAATCAACATATTACTAAGTAGTTTTTGAGTTACACTTAGCAATGTTGAGGCCGTCAACCTAAGTGAAAAAGCACTTTTTTAATAAATAAATATCGGTGGACAACAATTTATACGAATTGAATCAATCCCCAATGTAAGCAAATTATATGCTTGTGTTATGGGTGTTAGTCAACGATTCTAATACATAGAAATACTTATATAGATACCAGAATAAATTAAATAAACACCCAGACCCGGAAATGCAGACATCTAAATGTTCATCACACAAATGCCTGCCCCCGTCGGGAATCGAACCCAAGCTTCACGGTTGGTCAGTGAGTGTAACTCGACAACTAGTAGGATGTTAACAAAATGTATATGGGATCATTTCGAAATCATGACCTATAATTTAAAAAAAACCGTCAATATCACTTGGTTATTGGCCGAGTACCTATTCGCGTTACAAACGTACGAAAAAAATATACGGCCCAATTTGAGAACCTCCTCATTTTTAGGATCGGTTACATAATATGAATATCCATTTCCCGTGGTCACTTTATCACACTTAAATGAATGGGCCTATTTCACATTTTTTGTGTTAGTTATCGTCAAGAAAATGTTCTTATGAAAAGAAAACTGATAAAATGGCGAAATTTATTTTTTCCACAAGCTGACATTAAGTCAAGCGATACGTAGTTTACCGGGTCAGCTAGTTAAAAACAATTAAACACAGTTAAACTGCAAAACCGATTTCAACTGTTTTATTAGCTACCACGTCGTGAGTAGATAGTTATTTTTTTAAAAGAAAGTTATTTTTTTCGGAAGTGGTCCCACATAAATTTATCAACATTTTACCTACTAGAAATGTTTGACCTCATCATTAAAGAGGTCGTCAATACAAACGACAAATCTATACATTATTAATTATAACTCCAAAGGCACTATTCGGATCATGATAAAACTACCACCACGGACCTATCTTTCTAAAAAATAATTAACAAAATCAGTAAGCTATTGGTCGAGTAGTTACGTAACAAACATAAAAAAAGTAAAAAATAGGTACTTCACGCCCATATCAGCGAACAGGTAGGCAGAGGCACAACCAGGGCACCCACTTCTAGCCGAAGACACTAAGTCCCACCATGTAAGATGTAAGTTTAAGTCCCACAACCCAAAATGCCACATAGGTGGCAAGGTTATTGCCAACCAGGCACATATCCAATCCCAGGCAACATCATTTTTATACCAAAATTTAAAATATGCATTTTATAGTTTTTTTGTTTCCCGTCCCAGGAAAGAAACCCGAAAACTAAAGAAGTCAAGTCCGACGCCGGACCGCTAGAACACAGAGGCGATTATAAATTATTATGTTATACTTATTATAATTGTTTTTTTATCATACATGTTTTTTTCTATCGGATTTTTTTATAATAATATTATTGTCTACTGACTAAGTGGTAGGTACTTGTGCTACATGATAAAATATAGTAACAGAGATATTCAAATTCAAAATAGTTTTTATTACGTAGATCTATACAAAGATTCTTGTAACACGTCTATACAATTCTAAAAACTACCACCGGATCGGAACGCGGCCACTCACTGAGAAGATCCGGCGAAAGAAATTCAGCGGGCTTGTCTTTTTTCTTATAAATCTAATTTACAAAAGTTTATTACATTTACAAATAATTTGCAGAGATTGGCATGAGGAGCAATTAATCCCAAGTATTTTTGTCTTCTAAATATTCTGAAATTTTATAATAACAACATAATCTTAATACATTTTTTTAATTTATTAAATGGTAAGTCTTTGATATGCTCGGGAAGTTTATTGTAAAAACGTATACATTGGCCCATGAAAGAATATCTGACCCCTTTTAAATAATGCAAAGTCTCCTTCATAACTAACTCCGTGTTCCTCTGGGCCAAGTAGTACGAGTATACCTTTGGATACATGTACTTTAGAACAATCCGATTTTAATAAGTCATCGACATACAAAAAAAGGAGTGTCCACTTCGATTTCCCTACGATTCCATCATCAGGTCTAGACTTGGTGGTAATGAGAGGATCTTATAAGTGCATTCTTTCAAAGTCGCTTCCTCTGTCCCTATGTTAAAAGCCCGGTGAAGTTGTAAAAACCGCGAGGTTGGCAACACATTAGTCATTCCAAAAAAAAATGTCCCTATGTCCCTTTGTATGCTTAATTCTTTAAAACTACGCAACGGATTTTGATGCGGTTTTTTAAATAGATAAAGTAATAAAAGAAGAAGGTTTATATGTATAATTCATAAACACGCGAAGCCGGGGCGGGCCGCTAGTGTAAAAATATTTTTTCAAATTGTTTAGAACTGACGGATAAATCGATTAACATACCTACACAAAAGAAATAGGAATCGTACATGTAACCCCCTCCTTTCTTCTGAATTTGGTTTAAATCTTTAATTGTTAAAAAAAACATATTTTAATACAATAAAACTGCACAAGCACACTGCTCTCATGATGGTAATAGAAAATAGCCTAAAGATACCATAGATGTCATACGTACGCTGCTGTCTTGTATACAATACAATACAATACAATACAATACAATACAATACAATACAATACAATACAATACAATCAATAACTCTTTATGGTGCACCAAATACAGAGAAATTACAAATACATTAAAATAACTTTAACTGAGAAGATACACAAAGGCGGCCTTACCGCCAAGGCAGCGATCTCTTCCAGGCAACCCTAAAATATGGAATAAGATTTAGCGAGATACTATACAACAGTGCTCTTAAAATATAAAAATGCATTTAATGTCTAGTATTATTAGTCACAAATCATTCTAAAAGAAGAAGCTTGTTTTCATTATTAGTATTTATAACAAACAAGAAAAGTCAAATGCAAACTACATTACAATGAATGCAAAAATGTGTGATGTGCTAGTCAAACCTACTCTCTGAAACGGAACAATACAGTGACAAACACCGTCATTATGGCGGCAGAAACCAGTAAAACAGAAAATATTTCAACTAGCTGCCTGTTCCGGCTTCGCTCGGATGGTAATTTTCTTGATCATAAATTGATATTTAAGCTATCCTATCTTTCTAGTTGGATCAAACTGCACACGGTGTGCAAATTTTATTGAAATCGGTTAAGTAGTTGAGGACTCAATCGCGGACAAACAACGTGACACGTAATTTATATATATTAAGATTGGTGGGTCTATTTTTGAGAGTAGTATAATTTAGCCGTTGCTGTCCCGGTGATGTTCTGGGTACGAGGTTTTAGAGTATAGACCATCAGCTGCTGCTCTCTGCCGAAGGTGGTGGTAGATTAATGGTGCTAGTGTTCTGGGTACCAACTCATCTACAACTCATGCCATAGCGTTAGTATTTACCATTGTTATGTTCTGGTCCGGTGAGTACCTACTCATACTATATACCTAGGTATATAAATACATATAAAGTAGTACACAAACTCTCTTTACTTTAAAAAAGTGTATTTACGCCCATGTCACCGAATAGGTAGTCAGAGGTACAACCATGGCACCCACGACTAGCCTAAGACACTAAATTCCATAATGTGATAGGTGGCAAACCTATCCGCCGTCCGGGCACATATCCATTTCCGAGCTACATTTATTTATAAGAAAATTATATATAATTGTTAGACCCGGAAATCGAACCCGGGATTATCATCATACCTTGTCGGTAATGTAAATAATATCAACCAACGGCATACACATTTATACCTGTGTCAGTATGCATTTTGATAACTATATAAAACTGTGAACTTATATATAAAATTCTAATATCACAATGTTTGTTCCCATACTCCTCCGAAACGGCTTGACCGATTCTTATGAAATTTTGTGAGCATATTAGGAAGGTCTGAGAATCGGCCAACATCCATGTTTCATACCCCTAAGTGATAAGGGTGACTCACCCCAATTTTTTTTACGAAAATTAAATTAAAAATATAGCAAAACAACGTCTGCCGGGTCAGCTAGTAACTATATAAATCGCCTCTGTGGTCTAGCGGTTCAGTTGTTGGACTTGATAGCATGAAGTCCTGAGTTCGAATCCCGGGTCCGGCAATAAAAAGAAAATTGGCTTTTTCCAATTTTCTAATTTAAAAAAAAATGTTGCGCGGGATAGGACATGTGCCCGGTTGGCGATAGGCTTGCCACCTATCACATTGTGGGACTTAGTATCTTCGGCTAGTCGTGTGTGCCTTGGTTGTGCTTCTGCCTACCTCTTCTGGGGTATGCGCGTAAAGACACTTTTTTTTATATATAAAACTGTTTTTTTTTTCTTAGTTTTTTTTTACGCACAGATAGATTTATTTTGCTAATCCTTTTTTAGTGGTGTTAGTTATTGTCAGGAGAAGGTTTATAATAGGGATAGTAAAAAACTAGTTATAGGACAGGCCAACTTCTGTCGGCTCGTGCAGTCAAGGCCTTATTATACCTATTCCTATTCTTGCGGGTGTTAAAAAACACGCTTAGCGTTGGCTTATTTCGGGTCGGAGGATAGGATAGCCGATTGCACATTAAAGTTAACACTTTGGTCACAGAAAAGCGATGCACTTATAACATCTATAGTGTTAAAAAGCTGTCATGAGGCAAGCTGTAAACTTGTTCGCTGTCATAAGTCATAAAAAACATAAAATAACTGACGGAAATCTGCAAAATGTAAATTCTTGTGCATAGTGTCCTGTTATGGTCCTTTCTGTTATATAATCTTGTAGGCATAAAATATCTGTCTACATTTTTTGTTCTAAAATTCGATTTGGTCAAAATAAGTATGTGTGCTGCCATCTACTTAGATATTTTATAATTATAACTTTTGTTTAAAGTGACATCTGTACTTTACAACGTGAACACACACTTGTTCTTAACCATGTTTTATAAAATAGTAAATATTAATAATACTAGAGGGCGCAATAACAAAATAATAATTTCTAATTAAGTGCCATGAATAATTTTAATTTCAGAAACTTAAGTTATAATATTTAATTAAATATTTTTATAAAATTATTACATATTTTTAAAGGAGTGCAAAGGCGTACTCTATCCAATCAATCAAGTTACCCATTATTTTCTCAGTGCTCACAGTTGATGTCGTGTTCCAGATGAAAGAAAGATAGGAAGTTTTATAAGAAGAACTGGCAGTAAGCTTAGAAGTTTAAATAATACTCAATATTTGTTTATTGTACATATACGTTGCTGATTTTACCATTTTTTCAATGTCATTCCAAAATTAACTAACGCGTAGGTAGGGATACAATACCTTTTTAAGGGTATATCCCCCCTTTTAACCAAGGCTTGGAATCGATACCAAATGTACAGGGTCCATACCAGTACTTAACGGTTCTTGTCATTACGATACCTCGATTTCGCTTCCAATATGGGTACTTGTCCTCCGAGTGCCGGTGCTGCCCCAATACCGATACCTATCAAACACCTGTACGAATACTGATAAATACCTATACCTAATAGAGATACCCGATAAATACGAAAGAGCCGTTGCCAATTTCCATTTTCAGGTATCGGTGTCATTAAAATCTGTCAAGAAGGAACAAATATCAAATGAAGAAAAAAATTTAAGTAACTTTCTGGTACTAATATTATTTAACCAGTACCGGTATAAAACCTTACAGCAATAGTACTGGTATCAATACTAACAACACATGTAACGACTTTAGTATCGGTATTGCTCCAAAAATCCCAAATGTTTCAAGCCCTGCTTTTACTATTGTGTCTCAAAATCGATTAATTAAGTAAATTAAATATATGCTCACATTGTAGTAGAAATTATAATGTTATGTAGCAAAACGTCTACCTCACTAATTATTCATTTGATATTTTCCATCGTCGGCGCTTGGTAAAACTTCCAAATATTCATATTTTTAAAGAAAGAAACACTTGTACCGTTTTATTTATCACTTATAATTTATTACTTTGTAATTAGTAGCCTACCGGTTTCGCTTATACAGCATCATCAGGGCTAAAACTTAAACTAGTTTAAGTTAACTAAACTAGTTTAAGTTAACTTATTTTAGGTTTAAGTTAACTAAACTAGTTTAAGTTAACTAAGTTTAAGTTTAAGTTAACTAAACTAGTTTAAGTTAACTAAGTTTAAGTTTAAGTTAACTAAACTAGTTTAAGTTTTAGCCCTGATGATGCTGTATAAGCGAAACCGGTAGGCTACTAATTACAAAGTAATAAATTATAAGTGATAAATAAAACAGTACAAGTGTTTCTTTCTTTAAAAATATGTCACTAATTATTTATCAACATTTCTACTCCCTCTATCATCTAGGGTTGCAAAAGGGTAACCTAAAACTCTATTATAGATACTTCTTTTTGCCTCTATCGCAAAAATCTATTCTTGTATACCATGCTTACTTACATACATTTTGACAAAAAGTCAATGTGATTTGAAAGAAAATACATGTATGAAAATTCAAATAACTTTAAGCTGAGTTTTTAAAATTATGATTCGTCTATCACGAGTAACTTAAATAAATATAAAAATGAAAGCAAGTTAAGGAATTTCGAAGCCTTTTAAGATTTTCAAACTTAGAAATAAAAACATTATGAATACCTAATCATTTTATTTTTTAACAAAATAAAAATTATTTTGTTAAAAAATAAAAAGTGCAAAGTGAATTATAATCAAAGTTGGATTTGAACGAGACATAGCCCCACCAGGTGTAAAAGTTTTACAAGATGATACCTACAGTGCGGGAACAAGAGAATGAAGTTAGTAGCAGAAATGGAAGGTATACCGCAAATGCAGAAAGGAGAGTGTGTGCAAAGAATAAAGTAAAGTGTGCATGAAGAGCTTGGTAAATTACTTTAAGAAAGATAAATGTCAGGGTGACAGACCCGCTTTTTGTAATTTATTTATTCCAAAATTACTTTATTAAGCCAAAGTTCCGTATAAAAAAAAACATAAATTCAACTTATATATAAACATGATTGAATTGAGAGCGCTATGAAAAATCTGTATTGCTAAGCTCGCCGACTTCATTTGCAACTGTGAGATCAAAAAGAGAGTGGTAATAACACAAAGTGTCAGTCTGAAATGAGAAAAAGTATGCTCCGTTGGTTCGGCCATATGGGGATGGCAGATAAAAAATTACAAAATAGATCTACAATGCAAACGTTGATAGACATAGGTTCCCGGGAGACCTAGGTTGATATTTCACGACCAAATGGCTTAGGTTTGAATCAAGGACAATAACAAGAGTCTTCATGTTTGGATGAAAAGAGTAATAATTCACTTCCTAAAATATCAACCCTTCTATTAAATACCTATGTCATAAATAATTGAAATACAAATACACAAAGTCACTGGTCAAGCTTATACTCGAAGCTTATAAACAAAAGCTTTATAAAAGTCCATTATCAATCAGATCAACAGTGTAATAATATTTACTTGAAGTTTGAGAACTATAAAAACCCCGAACTTTGAGTATAAGGGTCGCACCTCACCTCTCCCGCATCGTTTAAAAATAATACATTTTTCTTCACGTTTTTCCATCGACTCTGAAATAGTAACAGGTTCTCAATTCGATTGTATGTTTACTCGGGTTTTTATTATTACTCGACCAATACCCAACCTGTTTTGACGGCTCTTTAATCCCAAGGTGCTCCCATATTAGGTTTATCATGATCTGGCTAATGGTTTTTGAGTTATACCTGATAGTGCACAAATTTTTCACTTATCTAAATTAGTGTGTGTGTTAATCCAAATTACCCTCTATGTGTTTGCCAAATTTCATTAATTTCATTCAAAATCGGTTCAGCTGTTTTTACGTGAATGAGTAACAAACAAACATACAAATTTTCGCAATTATAATATAAATATGATAGGATAGGAATTAAACCAACCGGGTTCACTTTTTACAGCATCATCAGAGCTTTACTAAACTACATTATTTAAACGTTCAGTATTTAATTGTTAGTTACTTACAGTAGGTACATAAATAGCAAGTGAACCTTATGTGAAAAAAGACTACATAGGCATACCTAAAGGGAGCTGCAAGTTTTTCTCCATAAAGTGAGAAACAACCCGTCAACGGCAACCATTGACGTTATGGTAGCAGGAATAGGTACTCTGCCGCCTAATAGGATGCCACGGTGTTAGTTACAATAAGCCTATGCTCGCCTTTTACGAGCTGCCTAGCTGAAAGGCAAATGGTCTATTCTGCAAAAGAACCCGGACCAATTCGGGAAATTTACAAGTATTATGCAAATTTGTAAGTTTTATGCAATTTCCCTGTTTTCAAAATTTCAGGAAAAACTTGCCCAGTTAAGGATCTACCTTACCCATTCCTGGCACACTAATAACTCTCTCATGTTCTGGTCTGGATAAAAGAGTATCTAGTAGACTTGTACAATAGACTTAGTATCTCTTATTGTTTTCTTGTTTTCTAACTTTTAGTCGAAAATGACAGTGGTTGTCTTTTACCACCAGGAGAGCCGTGAGCATGTTCGCTGACCTCTAACATAAAAAAAACTCTAAAAGTTGTGAAAACATAAGGTTGCTTGTAGTTGGATAAAAGATCATATGAATGAGGCACGACCCTAACGATGTCTCGATCTAATATCGACCGAAACGCTTCCGTATTCACGTACACCTTATTGCCTTTGAACGTCCATTTAAAATTAGACCGAGTGCTCCAGATTTGCACTCCTACCGTGAAACTATGGGAAGGTGCATTAGATGCCAATTTGGTATTACTGGGACATGTATAATAAGCGACTAATTCTTGTACATTGCCACTGGAGAATATCAGGTTTACTAACATGTTTTAAACAAAAAAAAGCGGTCCGGCGTCGGACTTGACTTCTTAAAGTCCCCGGTTCGACACCCGGGTCGGACAACAAGACAAACAAGGATTGGGTAGGTGCCCGGTTGGCGATAGACTTGCCACCTATCACATTTTGTGTAATAGGTCTTAGTGTGTTTGGCTAGTCCCAGGTGCCGTGGTTGTGACTCTGTGTATCTGTGGGGATATGGGCATGACGATACTTTATTTTTCTATACTGAAGATACTTTTCAAACAAAATAAACATATTCCTAATTCATTTTTAAAGGAAACACTGAAACTGATTGAATTTCTGTACCTACTAGCAATTTAAAATCTGGTAAAACTGCGTAGAATCGAAGCCAGGACCTCATGTAGTCAACTACTGGAACACAGACTGGGAGAAGACTATCAAAGTAATCTTCAGGTTGTTAATCTTTATCAAATGTAGAAAACGCACGTTTTCTACCATACAAAAACTCATTTATATCCCTTTTACATTCTCAATAAAAAATCAAGTAAGCAAATTCAGTGGAACTAACAAATCTGACTTCGATTTCAATTGCATTCAAACTCTTCTGTTATCTATAACATAAAAATTAAAATTGAATAATGTAAAAATTAAGATGAATGTGTTAGTGAGCGCATAACTTCCAAACGACTGGACCGATTTGGCTAATTCTTTTAATTGTGTTAGTTGTTATCAGGAAAAGGTTCTTATGAAGAGAAAAAGCGGTAAAATTGCAAGGAAAATGGGAGAAACAATATTTACAAACTCAACAAGGTGGAACGAAGTGCGCCGGGACTGCTAGTGTGTAAAATTATGTCTAAGCTGATACATATGAGTGATAAGATATATTTTCTTACAAAACATACCGAAATGAAAATTTTCTCATTGTGTTTTCTGCATTTGTTGTTAACAACGATTTTTACAAATTTCCTTTGAAACCTTTGAAAATTGTACTAAACAAAAAATCACCAAAATCGCGTATGCGGTTGAGGATCTTCTCACGTGCGATAGAGGAAGTCATTGAGATAAGTGAAAAACTTATTCATTATTAAGTGTAACTAAAAAATTATTAGAAGGATTTCTATAAATTTTAAAGAAAGAAAAAATTTCGCCCCAGACA
>NJDC01002251.1:160941-171133 GCA_002245475.1 Calephelis virginiensis | reverse complement strand
TCTATCCCAAGCACAGGGCAAGTGCTAAAAAAAATACGTATTAGAAGGATGTTTATAACATTAATTGTGATAGACCATTTTGGAAATATTGCTATCTTTCGAAAAAAGAATTATGAAATCGTGACAGGGTACCCAATTAAATATTTGGTGTCTATTTTTGCAGTTTTACTGCGCTTGATTACTTAAATGATGAACTCATTTGGTGGGTACTCAGAATTGTGTATCTATAGGACATAACTACCCGCGTTAACGGGTTAGAAAGGAATTAAAAATTTCGCCACGGGACTTGAATCCTCAGTACCTCAATTGGTTAGAGCATTCGTCGGCTTGAGACGAAAGGTTACAGGTTCAAATCCTGTCTGGGGCGAAATTTTTTCTTTCTTTAAAATTTATAGAAAATTTATCCCAAGCACAGGGCAAGTGCTAAAATAAAAATACTTAAATTCG
This sequence comes from Calephelis virginiensis, assembly GCA_002245475.1. Taxonomy (NCBI): domain Eukaryota; kingdom Metazoa; phylum Arthropoda; class Insecta; order Lepidoptera; family Riodinidae; genus Calephelis; species Calephelis virginiensis. The sequence goes on along the minus strand of NJDC01002251.1, from coordinate 170,686 downwards.
GTTCAAAGACTCAGACCAGAAAGACTCAGAAGGCTATAAGAATCATTTTATAGCTAAGCAGTTTCTATTCATCCTGTCCTGTCCTTATCGCCCTCAGAACAACATCCAGGAGATGTGACATCACTCACACTCACTGTCATATCTCTACTGCAAACTGTCACTCTCTAGTGTCAATTTAGTGGTCTGTTAATTACATGAGGTCTTGGGTTCGATTCCCAAGTGTTTTTTATTATTTCATAAAAACAACGTCGTCCGAGATTTAAGTGCCCGGTTGGCGATAGATATACCGCCAATCTCATTTTGGGATTAAAAGGTACCTATAGCTAATCGTAGATACCTTAAACGCACCTCTGCCAATCTCTTCAGGAATACGGACATAAATATACTTACTTACAAATTAAGTTGTACTATTTTTTGTTTTGAAAATGACTAATGTGTCTTGCGGCTTTTACAACTTCACCGGGCCGAGCAGAGTGCTGTGCCCGAGACATCATTATTTAGATGGATTGGACTGTTCCCTACAACGTCAGCAACAAGTTCTGTCTCCCGGGAGACCGTACCTCAACTTGGTGCTGCGTTCTGATTACTGGGTGGACTTGATGGACAAGCAGCAACCGTATTCCACTAGGCGTTAGGCGCCGGACGCAAGAGAGATCTTCGTCGCCGAGACCGAAGGCGACGGTGTAGTGTCTTAAGAGTTTGTGTTTGAGTTGGGAGAGAGGTATCCGATAGGACGTGAAAGTTATACTACAACTCCTAGAAGTATATATACTAGCTCGTCCACCCAAAATCGTCCGAGCACCGGTGCCAGTTCGTCATCATAGACTTCAGTGTCCTGGGGGGTGATTATGTATCTCAGTTGTCAACTCAAACTGTAAAAGTGTACATCGAATGACGTCATTTGTGTTTGCTATCTCTATTGTATTTCTGTTGGTGACTGGAGATAGCAAATACAAAACACGTCATTTGACAGCGATTCGATGCACACTCAGCCATTTTGAGTTCCATGGCTGGTAACTGAGTTCCATAATCACCCCCCTGGTTATGTGACAAGTTGCTTTAAGCTTTGAGTATTAAATGGTTTAAGTATCTTCACGCCCATATCCCCGAAGAGGTAGGCAGAGGTACAACCAAGGCACCCACGACTAGCCGAAGACACTAAGTCCCACAATGGTATAGGTGGCAAGCCTATCGCCAACCGGGCACATTTCCAATCCCAACCAACATTTTTTTATTAGAAAATTGGAAAAATCCAACTTTCTTTGTGTTGGCCGATCCGGGATTTGAACCTGGGACCTCATGCAGTCAAGTCCAACACCCGGACCGCTAGACCACAGAGGCGACATATTAAATGGTTTATTACTCAAAACTGTAAGCTGTCCTTATCTATACAAATAAATAAATTTTGAGTGCGTAACATTTATATATTAAAAACTACATGCGTAATAATGTAAATACACTACACCTCCTATGCCAAAATATCATTTTTTATAAGCTTTGTCTATCTGTCTGTTCCAGCTATTCTTTGAAACGGCTGGACCAATGTTGAAGGGACATTCACTAGCAGGTTTATTTTATAAAATATCTAATACTAAACTAAATAACTTTTTTGTCAAACTCCACCCGAACGAAGTCGCAGGCACAGTTATACCGTAATACATCTACTAACCTTCGCCTTAGTGGTCTAGCAATCCGGCGTCGGACATGACTTTCTGAGTACCCGGGTTCGATCCCCGGGTCCCCTTACCATTTATGACTTGGTAGTACTTAGTGTAAACGGCTAGGCGTGAAGATACTTTGTTTAAACTTTTGCCTAGTTGTTCTTCCCACATGCACACATCTAGGTCATGATTGTACTTCTGCATAACTCTCCTGGGACGCAACGTATTTTTATTTTAGCACTTGCCCTGTGCTTGGGATACTCCTGGGACGGATTTTTTTTTGTTTGATCATCCGATTTCCGCACCCACCACTTCTGACACACTCCTGTCACATCGCTGGTGGCACTCCAAACCATCACTACCTCGTTCGCAATAAATCAAGCAAATACTTCATTATTTAATGATTGTTATGCATCCAACCGATATCGTCACCAGCACCGATACGTCCAGGAGATGTCACGTCGCCGGTGGCAACGCCTCAACCCGTCACTCCCCTGTATGTAATAAATCAAGTAACTACTTCATTATTTTGATTAAAGCCGATCTTTTGTACAGTTAGTTTGGGAAATTGCCTTCACTGTACTAATTATTAAAATCTCACGAGTGTAGGAGTGTAGGATTTACTTTACCATATTATGTTTATGTGAGATTTTTGACTTTTATTTGGCCAGTCTTGTTTTTTTTGTGATTACTAGCAGTTACCCGCGTTGCCCGCGTAGTTAATGGTCCACAGAGACACTTTTTATGGATAAAAACTATCCTATATGTTAATCCAAGTTCCCATCTATGTGTGTGCCAAATTCTACCAAAATTCGTTAAATTAGTTCAGCAGTTTTAGAGTGAAGGAGTCACAAACAAACATACAAAGTTTCATATTTATAACGTTAATAAGAAAAAAGGTGCACGTTTTCATTTCGGTGAAATTATTTTCATGATTGTTTCTCGATTACAGGAAGACTTTGGACCAATTTTTTTTTAATTGGAAAATTGGTCCGAAGGTTAAGTTTTTGTTCTTCTCAAAAGACGATAGATATACAAAGATGTGATATACTTTGGTTTAATACTTCATAATTATTTGTACATCCGTCCACATTCGCATTGTATATCTGTTTTGTCAATATTTCGTATACCATGATTTACAAATCGTCTCTGTGGTCTAGCGGTCCAGCGTCGAACTTGACTTCTTGAGGTCTCAGGCTTGAACCCCGGGTCAGGCAACAAAAAAAATAGAAAATGTGTAATTTCAATTTCAAAAAGATTCTGGAGTGGCGGCCCCGCACCGGAGGACGTAGTGTTGGACGTCCTCCCACACCGGATGGGCTGATAATCTGGTCAAAGTGTAGTGTAGTCGCTGGATACAAGCAGCTGGTGAGCGTGACTTATGGCACTCTTTGGGGGAAGGCCTATGTCCAGCAGTGGACGTCCTCCGGCTGATGATGATGATGATGATGAATTTCAATTTTCTAATAAAAATAACGTTGGTATTGGATATGTGCCCGGTAAGCGATTTTAGTCGCTTTGTGGGACTTGGTATCTTTAGCTAGTCTTGGGTGTCCTGGTTGTGTTTCTACCTACCCCTTCGGGGATATGGGCGTGAAGATACTTACTTATCATTTCCAATGGAACAATTTGTCGACTTATAAATTACTGGTTACAAAAGCAGCATAATAAAGAAAAAAACCTTAAAAAACCCTTTAATTAATGTCTATTTATAGTAAGTAGATGGAGATATTTCAGTAATAACACTACGGTAATTTTGATTGCAATAAAGTTAAATAAGTTGACATTGAAAATACAATTACAATATAAATTAATTTAAGAGGTTTTTTCGGAATTCGAAAGAAATTGGAATTAATTCGTAGATGTCAAAAACATTATTGTATAATCTAAGTCATAAAATAGTTTCAAATTTTCCCAACTGATTGTACATTCTGCGTGTACTTATTTCTGGGGCAAATTCTTTGAATAAGGCCAATCTGTGTGGTCGGTTTTTGGAAATTGATTTTTAATTAACCGTAATTTCAGTTTGAAGTTAATTACAATAAGTAAAGTTCAGATCGCTAATCTGAGGCACAATGTTCGTTTCTTCATATTTCGTTAACCCTAACATCGAGTTGCACACCAAAATTTTAATAGTAGCATCAAATATTTCGAAACATTATACGATGAAACCTGAATAAATGGAATCTCATTTTCACTTATAGAGGTTTTTAGCACCAAGTTTCCTATTCATATTTTTTAATTGAACAAACATTTGTACTTTACGTAAAGCTACGTAACGTAAAGTTTTTTGTATCTACCCACTATAAAATGAATTTATGTTTATAAATCAAGCATATAGTTTAGTAGTTTAAGTTCTAACCCTGATGATGCTGTTATAAGCGAAACCAGTAGGCTATTTAGAGAACAGTGTTAAGTGATACGTAAAACAGTACAAGTGTTTTTCATTTAAAAATATGAATATTTGGAAGTTTTACCAAGCGCTGACGATGGAAAATATCAAATATACCAAGTTTCCTAATTAGGCAGGTTACAATGCCATTCTTTTTTTCATGAAGAGTTTAAGCAAAGCAAGTCTGGATGTCTGGGAGTTTTATCCAAATGGTGTCAAGAGTCTCCAAAACCATCGTGTTTGATGTGTCGAGGAAGCTAAGCAGGTCCGCAAGAATTGTGACATTGGACATTCGACACTCACTGCCTACCGTCTAAATTTATGTATGTATGTAAGGAATTGAAATTTCGTGACAAATAAACACGTTTTTACTTATCGTATCTTAAAAAAATTGTCATAATTATTTCGACTATTGTGACAATGTCTCTTTTATAGAGATAAACACAATATCTAAGAAATCAGTTATTAGTTACAAAGGTTTGATAATTCCCAGTAGCATGCGATTCATTACAAGTATCGGGACTTCATTGTAATTATTATTTACAAAGGCATCTGTGGTCTAGCTGTCCGGCATCGGACTTGACTTTTTGAAATATTGGGTTCGATTCCCGGGTGGGATAATTTTCTGATAAAAAAAGTTGCTTAGGATTGGATAATATGTACCCGGTTGACATTAGGCTTGACATCTATCACACTGTGGGACTTAGTGTCTTCGGCTAGTCGTGGGTGCCCTGATTGTGCCTCTACCAGGTCAGGGGTATGGGCGTGAATATACTTTTTTATATTTTCAGTTGTCTATTAAAAATAACGTTGCATGGGATTGGATATGTAACCGGTTGGCGATAGGCTTGCCACCTATTACATTGTGGGACTTAGTGTCTTCGGCTAGTCGTGGGTGCCTTGGTTGTACCTCTGCCTACCTTTTAGAGGTTATGGGTATGAAGATACTTTAATTTACTTAGCCTTTACTTTTATACAAAGGCCTTTCACTTATATAGGTCCCAATTACAGGTATCCCTATTTTCAAATGTTGGTCCATAGAGTAGCAGTGTATGCCATCCTGGAACAAAACAGAAAGTTTCACATTTCTGTCAAAAGCTGATAAAGTTTACGCACATGATACAGGCATAACCTGCCCCTGACCTGACCAAGCGGGTCAGATTGTTTGCCTATTTCAGTGTATGTGCCCAGGAATATCATTACCAGATTCTACCACGCCTTTGACCGCCTCGTTGGTCGAGTGGCTAGCATACACACCAAACTACGCGAGGTTCTGGTCCGGTTCCCGACGGGGGCAGGCATTTGTGTGATGAACATTTATATGTCTGCATTTCCGGGTCTGAAAGTTTATTAAATGTATTCTGATATCTATTAAAGTATTTCTGTGTATTAGAATCATTGATACCCCTAACACAAGCATATAATTTGCTTACTTTGGGGTTAGATTCAATATGTGTGACTTGTCCAGGGATATTTATTTATACTGTTTCGAAGTCAAAGCACAAAATTAAGGATTTCGTCAGGTATCAGTGCTATATTCCTGCAGCGGGTCGTCTGTATTCCATCACTGTCTTTCTTATTTCCGCACTACCATTGGTTGCCTTTATTAGTTTGGGATATATGGGATAGGTGGACAAGTTAACCGATTTCACCAACGCAATCAGTAGGTAATTGTTATCCACGCTATCCTCCGATAACAACAGTTGCAAATTTTATCGTTGAATGATAGATACATTTAAAGTATATTTGCAAGGTTTAATCGCCTCTGTAGTCTAGCGGTCCGGCGTCGACCTTGACTTCTTAAGGTCACAGGTTCGATCCCTGGATTAGGCAACAAAGGAAAAGAAAATGTGTGTTTTCTATTTTCTTATGAAAGTAACTTTGCACGAGATTAGATATGTAACCGGTTGGCAATAAACTTGCCACCTGTCACGTTTTGAGATTTAGTGTCTTTGACTTGTCCCGGGTACCCTGGTTGTGCCTCTGTGTACCAGGTCGGGCAACAAAAAGAAAATGTGGTGTTTCCAATTTCCTATTAAAAAAATGTTGCTCGGGATTTGCTCGCCAATCGGGCACATGATTGGCGATAGGCTTGCCACCTATCACATTGTGAGACTTAGTGTCTTCGGCTAGTCGTGGGTGCCTTAGTTGTTCCTCTGCCTACTCCTTTGGGGATATGGTCGTGAAGATACTTACTTACTTCCTTAGTTTTAAAGCAAATTTAATTATAACTAGAAGGTGAAAACAAAGTTTATTCCTAACCTAGGAAACCTTAAACTTTTGTTAAAAGGAATGTTTACAACTGTCTAAAATACTTTTAAAACCAATAAGTTTGTCACTAACAAAGTAGTTCAGAGTGGCCTTAGTGATCGCTGAGATTGGTACTACCTACCTATTGCCTTAAATTTTCCTGATACTCCAAAATGATTGCTCGTCATTGTCGTGTTCTGGTCGGGAGAGTAGGCTAGCTAAATTAACTCACTGCAAAAGGCTTAACGTCTCAGCTTTGGGCTGGCGACGTACTGCTATAACCCTGAATTGTAGGCTAAAAGGCTAACTTCAGTGTTCCGCCAACAAAACCCTCACAAGTGCTTCACCAGTACTTTTGACCCTCCTTTAATTCCCATAGCGATACCCAGTCAGTCTCCGTTTAGCATCCCACAAGAAAACTCCTCTACTATATTCTTACCAGTTCTACCAGTTCTTGTATTTTTAATAATTATAATTTGTATATCATCAAAAAATTAACATGAAATTGGCGAGTAATTCTTAAATCTATATATCTGACCTGAACGAGTAGTAGACGGCAACGCAGCTGTGGTACTCCTGATGATTGCTGGTGACGGCAGCGATCGCTTTCCTTCCGATGCCACTTGCCCTTTTGCCTCCTTATAGACAAAATAATTTGAGGGGCTGTAAGAAAAGAGTAAATATACTGAACCGTGTTGGTCCAGGCTCCTTTGCAGAAAAGACCATCTTCCTTCCTGCTAGGCAGCTCGTAAAAGGAGAGCATAGGCTTCCTGTTACTAACAATGTGACATCTGACTAGGTGGTAGAATTTCGCAACGACTTACATGGATTGGTACAATCGCCTTACCTATTCCTGCCATCATAACCTCAGCGCTTGCTGTTAACATATTCCGGTATGGAGGATAAAGTAGCCGTTAAACTTACTTTTGCTCGAGGCCCAACCACCATTACCACCTTAGTGTCTCTAGGCGGTGTGAATTTCTTGCCATCAGGAAATCGATTTGCTTATTTGGCTTCCAATATCATAAAAAAAAATAAGATAGAAATGTATAGAATGCTTTTTTCCACTTCTACACTTTTCGTTAAGGAAATTAAAGTTCGTCACATTCAGAGCCGCTATCAAATTCTTGGGTAAAATTTAATGATAAGTTAAATTGTCGAATATAAAGAGATTAAACCCTAAGTCAACGCTAACTCAGTGTTAAATACTAGATCCAGGATTACACAATGTCCTAAGATATTAACGATAAAAATAATTAATTCGTACAAGATTAACCCCCGAAAACTTTTTTCCAAATTTATCCTAAAAACTGTCAATGTTTGTGAAAATGTATTCCAAGCGCAAGTAAAGGAAAAGTAAGAAAAGGGAATCGAAACTGACCTCAAGTAGTCAACACCAACATAGGAAACTAGACTAAAAACCTCTAACCTTATACCTGACCCAATCAATCTGGTTTTTTTGTTAAGGGGCCATGTATGCTAAAATACGTCAGCAACATACTGTTTTTTTCATACAAAGCAAATATGGATCTTGGCGACAAAAATACACAAGATTAACATTAATATGCTTTATAAGACTAGTGTTTACAAAACACGATTCATTGCACTTTGCTTGATAGAAAAAATCAAAAACTTAACCCTTTTTTGAAAGCAAAACTCAACTGTCTACTTCAATTATGAAAATATCGACACCAGATTTAATATAAACATAGATAAGTATTTTACCAAAAAAATAACTGTTTTAGTTTTTATATTTTTTTTCAAATTACTTTTATAGTGTCAAAAATAGTGATTTGGCGCTTAAGACATTTACTTTTGAGCGCAATATTTCATAGTAATCATGGAACGGGGGAGTGCGCTGATTGGCTCTTCTGGCTGACTAAGTATGGGACCTTAAATAAATCTTAGTTTCCGTTTTCCCGATTAAGTAATGTAAGTACACTTTTAGGATTCGATGGCAATATATTACAAATAACTTAGCTGAAAGAAAAAAAAAGTATCTTCACCGCGATATCCCCGAAGAGGAAGGCAGAGGTTGCATTGCATACACGATTAGCTTAAGATACTAAGTCCCACAATGTAGGTGGCAAGCTTATAGCCAACCGGACACATATTCAATCTCGAGCAACATTTTTTCAAATTAGAAAATTGGAAAAACCAAATTTTTTTTTTTGTTGTCCGACCCGAAAATCGAACCCGGGACCTTATGCAGTCAAGTCCAACACCTGGACCGCTACATCACAGAGGCGACTTTGTAAAATGTATAAATAACACTATAAAGGCGCAAAATATCGAATCGATCCCATTGAAATACAAAACCCCAATTCGTTAAGGTCGGTTAATAAATAAATAAACATACACATGATTACGGGGACCGCCGGCGTATTGCAAAAAGTTGCAAAACTTCGCGAAAGGCGTACAACTCAATTTTGGAGGCACAGCGTAGGGGAAATAAGGTGAAAAAAAATTGGGAGAGCATTTGTTACCGAGCGGCTTTTTACAATTTATTTTTACTTGCGGCCATCATTACCTGCGTTTTTTCTTACATTTTTGCTCCAAATAAAAACTCGTGATATATATCAGATATAACGTGGGTATTTGATTGAATATAAGTTTATTTTTTTGTCAACTTTTTTTCATTTGTTTCACGTAATATGTGTTTTATTATATTTTTTTGTCTTTGTACCTATATATTTAATGCTTTTCACTAATAGGTTATTAAAAACATAACAGTTCTGTAATTCTGGTATTGGTCTAGTTGGTATTAGATGTTGACTAAGTATATAAGGTCTTGAGTTCGACTCGGGTAACTCAAAATGCAATTTTAAAATTTTATATTAAATTTCTATTTTAATTTTATTGTTATTGCGTTGACGTTGATATTACAAAATTATGAAAGTTTGAAACATTGAAAGTCGGATTTGTTTATTTTTTTTATATTAAACATATAAAATTTAAAGCTTAAAACAATCAAATGCTACGTAGACGTGATAAGCCTCTTATGAAAGTTAAGTTACCAGCTTACTTATCTTTAAAATAGTACACAACATTTTTAAAGTGACATTGTAATCGCAGGTAAAATTCAAATTCATTGCATTTATTCTTTACAGATAACTGCACTACCATCCACTACTACACTACTATCCGTACCCATTAACCAAGTAAAATCTTATATTAGTAATTACTTCTAATGTGCCTATTACTAGATATAATTGTAACGAAAGGAAATTGAGTTTTTAGGTTTTTAGTATTTAATAGTCACAATATAATTTTGGAATTATCTATAAAACTTATAATAAATCTGTAAAAGAGTGAATTCTTGAAGATATTTAAAAAAATAGACAAAAAAAGACTAAAAATGGGCAGCAGAACACATTTCTAGCAATTTAGAATTCGAGTCTGTCTGTCTGTCTTAGTTATACAGATAACACCATATCTGTTC
>NJDC01002251.1:123493-144565 GCA_002245475.1 Calephelis virginiensis | reverse complement strand
ATACATACATATCTTCTCGCCAAGCCGCTTATTGGCACCCGGGCACACCTGTCCTCCTTTACATTCACATCCCTTTTCATACAAACACATAGCCGAACCAGCAGAGCATGCCCTTTCTCATCTTAACACAAATACTTTCTTTCAATTCCACTTTTCTCGAATCTCAATATTACGAATGCGATCAGCGAGCGTTGCACGGCTCTCGCGTTCTTTTCGATACCCAATTTTCGTTTTATAACAAAAAAGTCGGAATAAGCAAAGACTTATGCAAAGCGAGTCTAGCGCCATTACTTGAAACCTCAGTTTAAAGTAGCTTACCCATTGCTGCATTTATATTACTCCCTGCACACACTCTTCTTGCTAAATCCGCGGTGTACCTTCCACCCCTACTACAATTGCATTCACTTGTCACTTGCTCCAGCTCCAAAACCAAAACTTTTACATCCGTTCTGGCTACGTCTCTTTCAAACACCATTATTTTGGTTTTCATCGCATTCAAATGTAAGCCCCTTTCTTTACAATCTCCTTCCATAACTGTGACCAGTGTTTGCAGCTCAGATGGTGTAGAGCCGAAAAGTACAGCATCATCTGCATAAAGCAGGCAGTTCACCACTTGGTCACCCATATGCATTTCCACATTCATTGATCCTAACGTTTTAAGGCATAAGTCCAAATATAAGATAAAGATAAAGATAACGCGTTGACAACACATAGTCCTGTTTGACGCCATGTTAACCTCATACCAAGGGAATATAGGGAAGGGAAATTTGACAATCATCCTGTAAACTTTAATATTTTTATATTGTAGCGAAATGAAGCTAAATGTAAATATAGTTAATTTGTATAATATTTAGTTAAACTATATTTACATTCAGCTTATGTGTGTGTTTATGTAATTGAAACTTAAATATTGTCATAGTGAAGTGGTCACACCCGCATAAACCTTAACAAAGTTTTTGGCTGTGAAGACAAATGTATGTTATTCATTTTCTAATACGTCAATAAATAAGTAACCATACCCGCGCAAATGCTTTACAAAATTAATAAATAGATTTCTCAGCATGTTGCATATACATATAGCAGGTATATATATCATAATCTCGGCAATGTCAGTAATGGATGGATCGACCAACCTGAAGAAACTTTAGTTCTATAGAGTTTTTTTCCGAAAAGCAATACTTTTCGACTTAACCTTGAAAACACGTACTAATAAAATGTATTGTTAAAATTTATAGAAACAAACTAAAAATATAACTATTTTGTTTGTTTCTATAAAAGCTATATATGGGTATTCAAAACATGTTTTAAAAAATGGTTCTTTTTGAGTTTTTCGCAAAAAAAAACACTTGAATACATTGTTTTCTTCGATAAAAATTTGGAACTTTTGCTAGTGAATAAAACGAAAACTATATACTTTAAGCAAAAAATGATGGAACAAAATATCTTCAAATTGGCCTATCTAACGACAGCCGTACTATACCTTAATAAAAAAATCCACTTCCAAGAATCGAAGGCATTTATTCCCTATATACTAAAGCACCCAATGTCGTACAGCTAACTTTTGTAGAAGACCATCTGCTTAGCTTAAACCTATATTTCTATTGAACAACTCTACGTACCTACTGGATTTTTAATGAAATTTTAATCAGCGAAAGCAGTAGACAGCCTTGAAAAATAATTATAGTAACATAAAATGTACAATATACAAGTGATTTTTCTTAATGATAATAATAGAATTTCACCATATACCGACTGGAAACTATCAGCTGTGGGTTTAAGCTGCTTACAGACATGATTGTTGAAGACGTAGATAGTATAGTGAGGTCAATGAAATAGGCGTAAAGTTCAATTCAACTATGCAGTCTTCATAATATTGTTGATTAATTTATTACCTACGAGATGATGATAATATTTTGATGCATCCTATTAATATTATAAATGCGAAAGTTTGTAAGTATGGATGTATGGATGTTTGTTACTCTTTCACGCTCGAATGGCTGAACGGATTTGTCTGAAATTTGGAAGACAGATAGATTGTGACCTGGATTAACATAAAGGCTATTTTTAATCCCGATTGCACACCGGGTTTCTGTGAAAACGCGGGCGAAGCCGCAGGTAGCAGCTAGTTTATTAATACCACAAGAGTACAAATAGAATAAGCGCTTATATCGCTATTTCCGCGGCACCCCTATAACTTTTGGTGGTAATCCCCCAAGTTTCCTCTAATAAATATATATATATATCGTCGAAAGTTGTGTTAGTTACACTTTTTATACATCAAGAACGGCTTAATAAGATTGAATGAAAATTGACTGAAAAATTGGGGTGAGTTACCCTTATTACTTAGGGGTATGATAATAGATAGTAGCCAATTCGTAGACCTACTGAATATGCATATCAAATTTTAGTCAAAAATAGGGAAAGCCATTTCGGAGGAGTACGGTATCTAATATTGTGAGACGAGAATTGAATGTATAAGATATAAAAGAAAGTCATTGTAATTGCATTCACAACTCAAGAACGACTAAACCAATTTGGTTAAAAATTGATAGGGAGGTAGCTTAGAACCAGGAAAAGGACATATGTACATTGTATCCTGTTCAACTGCGAGGAAATCAGGTAAAATAACATTTTAAGTTTTTCCATAAAAATTTAACGGATGGAACGAAGTTTGCCGGAGCAGATAGTCTATATACAAAAGAAAGTCGTGACAGTTACTGTACCCCTGTAACTGTTGTAGCGAGTAATCCGTCAAGTTTCCTTTAATTCTACAATTCATATAATAGAAAGTCATTGTAATTACACTATTTATAACTCAAAAACGACTAAACCAATTTGGTTAAAAATTAATAGGGAGGTAGCTTAGAACCAGGAAAAGGACATAGGGTACAGTTAATCCCGTGCAACTGTGAGGAAATTAGAAAAACAACATTTTTTTTTCATATAAACCGAATGAGTGTAATGATGTGAATGATGAAGTTTGACGGCACAGCTAGTTTATAATAAAATTGCTGTTTACCCGTGACTTCCTTCGCATACATATGATATTTATTTTTTTAATTATTTTTTTCTGGACATGTCACACAAATTGAATCTAACCCCAAAGTAAGCAAATTATATGCTTGTGTTATGGGTGTTTGTCGACGAAACTAGTATTATATAAAATACTTAAATAGATACTAGAATAAATTTAATAAACACCCAGACTCGGTAACGCAGACATCTAAATGTTCATCACACAAATGCCTGCCCCCGTCGGGAATCGAACCCGAGCCTCGCGGTCGGTTGATATAGCTAGGCGTGGACGCTAGCCACTTCTAGCTAATCGGAACTATTTGAATTTCGAATGTCATATTTTAAAACGTTGCAACCTTCTTAGTAATAAAAAAAACAATTGGCGGGAAATAATTTGTCAATTGTTCTTTATCACACAGTTCTAAGTATGCAACGAAAATGGAATTAAGTCAAAAATATTTCAAAGCGATGATTTTTTATGTTTTTAAACGTTCTCTTGTTCCACTAGACTGTGCCGCTCGTCTTCAAAATGCTTTTGGGAGAAAAGCACCTTGTTTGAGCACCGTGAGGCAATGGTTTGCTGAATTTGAGAGAGGTCAAATTTCTTTACATGATGAATTTCGTAAACGGTGGCCTTCAACTGCCGTCAACAAAAATAAAGTGGCTACTTTAAGCGTTTAATTGAAGAAAACCACCGGATTACCTAAGAGACAACTTGAGGACTATTGGGGATTGGTATGAGCCCAATTTCAAAAATCTTACACGAAAAATCGAAAGTTTGGAAACTTTGTTGTCGTTGGATCCCTCATGAACTGACAGCGGAGCAGAAACAGGCTCGTGGGAATGGTACTCACAGATGCTATTAAAGTACGACCACGGAGATTCCAATGCTGTTTATGACATTGTCACAGGAGACGAAACGTGGATTTATTGTTTTGAACCCGAAAAAAAAAACAGCGATCTTGTGAATGGGTGTTTGAAAATGAGAACAGGCCAACAAAAGTGAGATAGGCGAGAAACGTTGTTAAAAAATGATCACTTTTTTTCTCAGTTACGGATCCCATCTGTACAATTCCACTTGAAGATCAAAAGAGTATTAATGCCGAGTAGTCTTCTACCATTTGTTTACCCAGGGTGTTAGAAAAAGTTCTCGAAAGACGACCCAAAACCGCATTCTCCTACACCATGATAACGCATCTTCACACACGGCCAATAAAACAAAGTCATTTTTACCTTCCGAAAAAATAGATCTCGTCACTCATCCTACGCATAGCCCCGACCTTACATCCTCTGATTTCTGTATTTTTCCCTAAATCTAAGATTTGATGTGAGGTTTTACTTTTACTAACTCCGAGGAGGCAGTGATAGCGTTCAATCAGCACGTTGAAAACATACCTTCAAATCTGTGGTCCTCCTGTTTTAAAAAATGGTTCGATCGCATGAAAAAATGTTTAAAATGTAAAGGAGATTATTTTGAAAAGCAATAAACATACAATTTTGGTCGTTACGTATTGTTTTTTTTAAGTTGCGCAAAACTTATAGTGTGACCTACGTGTAACGCAAGATTTTCATGCAAACTTTAACCGGAGATTACTTCAGCAGCAGTTTTGATTAACTTCAACATTCGTATTTATTAAGACTTTAAACTTTCATACTAATTTTAATCCTTTACGGGTTATTTTTTTAAAAAGGTACTTTACGTTAAAAATTGGGTATTTAACTATAAATATTTAAAAAAAAATTGGGTATATTGAATTAAAACAAAATCGATTCAGCATTTTAGTCGTGAAAACTTAACAGACAGACTTGCATTTGTAATGTTACATATGATCTTTAAAATAATTGATTCAAGTCATAAAATGCGATGAACGTAATATTAAGCTAATTTCGTTATATCCTAAATTATAACGATCATCGTTAAACTATTTTTAATTAATTATAAACATTATTAATTAGTGTTGTTAAAAAAATAATTAATTAACGCTTCCAAAATTTTATGACTTGCCGCGTTAAATTGTGAATATTATGATTAAACGAAGTGTCTACAAACACCTAACTGTAACTAGTTCCGCCCGCGACTTCGTCCGCGTGAAATAATTACTTTGGGCTAACGCTGACTCTAACGCTAACGCTGGTCTAGCGGTCCATGTGGACTGCATGAGGTCCCGGGTTCGATTTCCAGGCCGAGCAACAAAAAGAAAATTTGGTTTTTCCAATTTCCTAATTTAAAAAAATGTTGCTCAGGATTGGATATGTGGCCGGTTGGCGATAAGCTTGCCAGCTATCACATTGTGGGACTCAGTGTCTTCGGCTGGTCGTGTCGTGTCGTGGGTACCCTGGTTGTGCCTCAGCCTATTTTTTCGGGGATATGGGTGTGAAGATACTTTTTTAACGCTAACTTTAACCTGCGACTTTTTTTGAATAGGTGATAAGTTTAAATAATCTTTTATCGCCTAAATTGTAGGTTATTTCAAAAAAACCGAACTAATGTTATTTTAAACTATTTTTACGTATATTATATTTTTGGTTTTGTTCGCTTTTGAGCTAGCCTTAAAAGACAGACGTATACTGATGCAGATTTTTTTAGAACTTTTAAAGCGAACAATTCTGTCGTACATGATTTTTGCCAAACTTTAACCGTTTACGCAGCGCACGCATCGAAAGCTCTTAGCTCTCAATAGGGAAAAAAATCCCCGATTTTGAAACATTCTTCAATGGTGCTCCGCTCGTATTGGTCTTACCTTATCATCTTTCTCTATAAATGGGCTATCTAACACTGAAATAATTTTTCAAATCGGACCAGTACTTCCTAGAGTAGCGCGTTCAGGTAAACAAACAAACTTCTTAACATCAGGAAAGCCGTATGCTTGATCACTGTCTTATCATGTAACAACAATAAGTAAATAATAATAACGCCAGAATAGCAACACACTGCTTCTCCATACTGCAATCTTCTCTCTGCACTCTGCAAAATCAGTGCTCATACAATTACCGAATTACTACAGAATTGAAATTGTAGTCGGCTTTAACAATCCAGGTGAAATAAAAAGACGAAAACAAAAATCATCCCAAATATTTTCACAATATTTTTCACATTTTACATCACAATATTTTCAGCTTTCTAATAAAAATAACGTCGTCCGGGATTGGATATGTGCCTTAGAAATGCTACCTTTCACAATATAGAATTTAGTGTCTTCGGCTAGTTATGGGTGTTCTCGTTGTACCCAGAAATATATAAAACCTTTTCGGAGATACGGATGTGAATATACCTATTAAAATAATTTGTCATTCCATCGTAGGCCTGTTTAAAACCTCTATAATGATATCCTACTAATTTAATTATAATTTTGTCTATTCTCCAAACTAGAACACGACAGTGACAAACACTGTAACTAAACACACAAACTAGACTATTAGTTACAGAACTCTATCCTATAATCTAGCCTAAAAAAAATTAATAAAATCACTGATTTTTCCCCGTGTGGCTCCTTTGTAGAATAGACCATCTGCCTTCTTTGCTAGGCGGCTCGTAAAAGGCGAGCATAGGCCTACCGTCACTAACACCGTGACATCTGACTAGGTGTTAAAGTTTAGCAGCGACTCGCCCGGATTGGTACCACCGCCTTACCTATTCCTGCCGCCATAACGTCATGACGTGTTCCGGTTCAGAGGGTAAGGTAGCCGGTAAACTTACTTTTGCTCGAAGCCTAACATCTCGGCTTAGGTTGGCAACGCACCATTATCACCTTTGGTGTCTCTAGGCGGCGTGATTTTTTTACCATCAGGAAATCCGTCTGCTTGTGTGCCTTCCAATATCATAAAAAAAATGTTTTTAGAATCGAAATGGTATATTCGAGTTCATTTGACGATATTACTAGTGTCTGAGAATCCATAACTAAACATTAGTACCTCTCTTACACCCCTACCATAGGTCACCAAAAATACTTTTTATTGTCGATGAATTACTGAACATATTTCCAACTGGTTGACCCGTTAGACATCGGTGGTAATTCTGCTGTTCACAAACTAAACTTATTTTAAATGCATGCTATCTTTTTCAAATGAAACAAAAACAAAAGAGGTCAAATTTTGGTGTTTGTAATCAACGTTTTCCGAGTGATAAATTAAACGTTTGTAGAAATGACGTGTACGGTCTGATTCGATAGCACTAAAAGTGTTATGTCTCTTTCTGTTACTTTCGTTGAAAGAAGACAGCGATAACTTAAAATTAGTTAAGTGAGTGCGCAACTAAATTACCACCAATAACCAGTCTTAAATGTTAATAATTTTCTAATGTTCAAGTAAACTGTTCTTTCGTAAGAATCTTTTCCTGACAATAATTAAGTCAAAATTTATTTTATCCGTTAATCCGTAATGCGATTTCAATTTAACCAAAAGAAATAGAGATTAATTAATGTAATTATAATATTAGAAGACAGCGCACCGTACACGTATAATAGGATACTCACTGTTTAAGTATTGAAATTTATTTTTTCAATATTAATAACTGCCTCTCTATGCAAATAGACAGCGAACAAGCTCACCGTTATCCTAATGGTTAGAGACGACAGTAGCCTATAGACATTATAGACGTGATAGGTGCGTGCTATCCAGTGGGTAGGGTGTCAGGCCAATTTTCCAAATCTACAGGAATAAGTAGGGCGGTGAATAGTTTTTATACTTCATATCAACGGTACTTAATGATTTTTTTACTAAAAATAATTCATTAACTTCACTTGCACTTTCCAAAACATATTTTTTAATATTATTTTTTAGCCAACCGGTTTCACTGTTCAAGCGTCATCAGGGCTACAACAAACCCCTTATAGCCCTGATGATACTTGAACAGTGAAACCGGTTGGCTAAAATAAAATAATAAAAAATAGATTGTGGAAAGTAAAAGTGAGGTTAATAAATTGTGTCTAGGGCTGTGAATCCCTACCCGGACAATTTACAGCATGACACTCTATCACCAATGATCTTGTTGGTCATGACCCTTTTACCTGTGCTTGGCTCTTACGAGCTGCCTGCCAAGAGGGCAGATGGTCAATCATACACAGGAGACCCGGACGAATACAGGAAAAACCTTATATATTATATTGAATGATGACACTGATGTCCGTTGCCGGCCTTTATTTTATAGATAAATAATTAATCCAACAAGTTAGCACTCACAAAACTTGTAGTTACATAGTTGTATAATATATTAAGAAGTAAAGATTCGTGTTCCTAAACTAGCATACAATAAAAAGTATAATACTTGGTGATTTTAAAATTTAATAATTCAGATTGTTTTATTGCTATTGTTTGCAAATCGTAAAACATTAATCATAGCAAAAAGCTAAAAGCAAAAGTAAAAAAATAATAACAATTTAAGCATAGAAATACTACAAAAAACTTATTTAAATCTCATTACTGTTTCTAAATTTGATAACTATTTTTCGGAAGGTATCTAACGATGCCAAGATGGTCTTATACAAATTTTATCAGCATCCGGCAAGCGGTTTAGTCATCAATACATACTCGTATTATAAAACAAAGTCCCCCGCCGCGCCTGTCTTTCTGTCTGTTCGCGATTTACTCGAAAAGTACTGAATGGATTTTCATTCGGTTTTCAACATTAGATAGAACAATTCTTGAAGAAGGTTTTAGTGTATAGTAAATTTATGTTTTGTACAAACCAACGATATTACAATGATATTAGTTCAATGTGTCGGCAAAAAAATAAGCCGATCGGGAGCTTTCCTCGAAAACGCTGCCAAAACCTTTTGAGTTTTAACAAAACAATGTATGGATATTTCCTCTTCAATAGATCTCAAAAAAAGTAAAAAAAAAATATATCTATCTTTAAAGAATAGCCCACAACAACCGTTTTTTGCGTTTACTTAAAACAGTCAAATGAAGGGTTTCTTTAGAACACATTTTTAACAATACAGTATTAATCCTTAATCAAATAAATCTGTTAGATACGTTATGCGTGTAATTTAGATCAAAATTATCTTTTATACTATCAGAAAAAAATTAAAAACTAATGAGTTCTCAAAAAGTTAAAAGCTCCGGGCGCAAAATTAAATATAGTTGAAGCGTAGCAAAGACATCCGCGCTTACTGCATCCATCCATACTGACATCCTGACATCCAGACATACTCACAAACTTTCATTCATAATATTAGTAGGATTTTTATTCTTGAATAACCGAAGCGATGCGAGGGTGGGCAGCTAGTACATGATAATGGATGAATTTTTAAGTACCTCACCGAAGGATCACATAGAAAATGTGATCCAACCTTCCCAAAAAAGAACCATCAAAATCTATTCACTATTTGTCGACAACATACAATCGGATACAGTCGGATAAAATCGAGTCAGTAATTTCGTTCTTGTATAGTCAGTTAATAACGTACTACTTTTCGAAAAATCAATAAAGAAAATGTAATTTAGCCGCGCATAAAGATGCAAGGCATTTCATATGTTGCATTTTACATACATATTTAATGTTCAGTATATCCAATAAATACTGTATTTCCAAAATAGCAATAGTGGTTAGTGGTTTTGTTTCCCGTGTTCGGACTCTATTTGTGATCTGGTCGTGCAGGTGGGAGGTGGGAACTTTAGGTAGGGTTGTCACATGTAAAGAACGTGACAATTTATATTGTTTCCCGAGCTCTTCCTATATTCGTGTTCTGGTCGCGGAGTTGGGTGGTGGGAACGTCAGTTAGGCTTGTCACATTCTGTGTCGTTTGGAGGATTATTTGCCACAACGGTTACATTGCTTACGCGGAATTAGCAAAATAAAGGCTTATTTTACATCTGTTATAAAGGATTTCCGCAAAGTAACGCCTGATTCAATAAAATAGCAATAGACAAGTGTCGAAAGAATTTTCGACAATAAGTCGATTGTACGTTCAATAGTAGGGGAGCTCGCGGCCAACAGAGCTATATTTATGAAGCGGCGTGAAAGAGATTAACCATACTCAACCTATCCACCCAATATACTGACACGTAGGTGTAGTCTACGTATGCTTTCCGAATATTTCTCTTGCCTATATTTGAATTTTAGTATATTTTCACAAATTTGTATGATTAGCGACTATCAAATGATATAATGCAAATGAATTATATTTTTGAACGGCTCGTTAGTCGAAGGATAAGTGCAATGGTTCCAACTACCAACCGCAAAGCTCTGGTTTGGTTCTGGACGTGTTAAGACACTTGTGAGATGAATATCTTAATGTCTGTGATTCTGAGTGATTCTTAAATTTATTTCAGTACCTATTATTTAAGTACATATGTGAATTGGTATCGCCGATTTACACCCATAACACTAGCGTATACATTCTTTCAAAAAAGTATCCGGAATGGATTACTGGTTTATGGTTGCTAATTCAATTTTTATTTCGTTGTTAGATTACTGCAAATATTTTCCATTTTGGCTTGGAGTTTGAGTTGCATCTGTATTTATATTAAATTCATTCAAAAAGCTAGACTCGCTTAGCTATATAGCTAATTCTATTCTTATTCCAACGTTATTGTATGGAAGCGAGAGTTGGGTATGTCAGAAAAAGCATGAAAGTAGGATAAATGCGGTCGAAATGAGAGAACTACGGAAAATCTGTGGTGTGACGCTCGCTGACCGCATTCGCAATAGTGAGATCAGAGAAAGAGTAAGATTGAAAGAAAGTGTGGGTGTTAAAATGTGAAAGGGCACGCTCCTCTAGTTCGGGCATGTGAAAAGAATGACAGATGAAAGATTGACAAAGCAGATATACAATGCGAATGTGGATGGATGTAGGTACCCGGGGAGACCAAGGTTGACATTCTATGATCAGATCACTGGGATATTATCCGAGGGTGGTGTAAAAACTCTACGAAACCGGCGTGTTCGTATGAAAATGGTAATGAATGTGAAGGAATCCAGGCAGGTTTGTCAGGATCGTGAGGTCTGGCACACGATACTCTCTGCCTACACCGTAAGGGACTTGGCGTGAAGATATGTATATACGTACAGTGCTGTTTTTATTTGTGTCATACTTAGTGTGTATTGCGAATTTCGTAATGGACAAAAAAAAGAATTTGTCTTAAATTTAAAAAATCCTAGGAATGTTATATTTGGAAACAATAAAAATGTTACAGAATCGACTTTACCAAAAACTTATGCTTCTGAGTGGTACGAAGCTAGCGATCGATGATAAAAACGGTCGAGATATGATGGAAGATTTGTCTCGCTCTGGTAGGATATCAGCGTCTATAAGTAAAGTTAACATCGTAAAAGTGAAGAAAACAGTGACTGAAAATCGTTATTCCACATTGAGAGAGATAGCTGGCCAACTTTATAATTTTGCGAGTCGATTCGTATAATTTTATCTAATCATTTGGGTATGGAACATGTTGCCACTCGCCTAGGCCTAAAATACTGAAATTTTCTCCAAAAATTCAATCGCATAAGAGTCGTTGAGAACATGCTATGACGAGTCAATCCCCGTGTTGGTCCGGGCTCCTCTTGCAGAATAGACCCTCTGCCTTCCTGCCAGGCAGCTCCTAAAAGGCGAGCATAGGCTTACGGTCACTAACACCGTGACATCTGACTAGGTGGTAGAGTCTCGCAGCGACTCACCTGGATTGGTACCACCGCCTTTGCTATTCCTGCAGCCTGTTCATGTTGTATCATGACGTGTTCTGGTTCGGAGGATAAGGTAGCCGGTAAACTTACTTTTGCTCGAGGCCTAACATCCCGGCCTCAGATTGGCAACGCACCATTACCAACCTTGGTTTCTCTAGGCGGCGTGAATTTCTTTCCATCAGGAAATCCGTCTGCTTGTTTGCCTTTCAATATCATAAAAAAAATATTCATGAAATGCATTGTCAAACTAGTCAACAAACTTCGGAATGGCGCCTTCCAACTAAACTGAAACCGAAAAACCACGTCAAACTCGTTCGAAACATCGTTCCTTGACAATCACGGTGTTGTACACTCGGAATTCTTGCCGGAAATTCAAATAGTAAATAAGAAATATTATTTGAGCATTTTGTGGCGTTTACCAGAGGAAATTTAACAAAAAAGGCCAGATTTTTTAAAAGAAAATTGTTAGATTTTGCACCACTGTAATCCAGCTTCGTATAAATCCGTCAATGTGAACAGATTTTTGATCAAACGATCAAAAATAGATCAGGAAAAGTAAAAAAAAATGTGTAATACCATCGAGAAACTAACATATTCACCAGATATAGCCGTCTTCTTCTTTTTTCCTCAACTCAAATTACCACTTCGTGGCAATTCAATAGGTAGTAAACATGAAAGAGAATTCGCAGCGAGAACTAAACTCACTTCCGGAAACGTTGTTTATAAATGTTCGGATTATTGGATTAAATAAATTTTCAAGATTAAGAAACATTGTGTGTATTATTAATCTTTTCCCAATTCTTTTTGCCAGAGTAGTGATCTCACGTGATAACTTTCCTCCTTTTAAAAGAAATAACTAAAAAGTAAAGTAAATACCAAAAGTAAAATCCGACATGATTCCCAAGTCCCAAAGCGAACGGGACACCCGTCGATAAGAATTATAATTAAGAAAGCCGATAAATAAACATCGATGTCAGCCATCATACGGGCGGAATTATGACAATTTTGACAATTACACGGTAAACGAGAAACGCCGACGAGGGTGGCCGACGCGCACGGAACGGACTATGCTCTACATCATTTTTTTATTTTTTTTAGACTAGCAGTTTCATGCAGCTTCTCCCGCGTAACATGGTTTTTTCCTCACCGATTTTGATGAAACAAAATCCATATCACTCAGGGATAATGTAGCATACTAAGAGTGAAAGAATTTTTGAAATCATTCTAGTAGTCGGACGGAGTCGGGTAGACGGAGCCTAATAATTTCAAACAAACAAAAAATCAAACATTTCCTCTTTATAATATTAGTATAGATATCAGCGGAGTTTTGGCGCCATCGAGAGAAAAGATGGTCTTTTTTTATAATTATTAAATTTCGTGTTTATATTGAGAGAAATAACTTAATTTGGTGGCAGTTTGATCAGTGAAAGTGCATAAATGAAATAATCATGAAGAAATGAGCGTATCGTGTATTTCCTCGTTGCAGTCAAATCTCACTACATGAGCTTATGTAATGAGGCCACCGCTTTACTCAAGACCCTGACATGACTTATTGAAGACTTATGACTAATCATAATTGAATCCTGATTTTGGTAAATTTTGATACAAATTTCTACTTGACTAAGTGCAAAATATTAACGTTAATGCCAAAACCTAAAGGAAGAAAGAAATATAGCAACGAACAACCACATGGGTCACCTAGTGATAAGTAACAACCGTGATCTATAGATACAATAAATGTTATAGGAGCATTACTAGCACTAACCTACCGGCTACCCTAGCTTCCGATCTTATTAATGATTATGTAAAGATAAAAATGCACTTATTAAAAAAAATAGAAGTTATTTACGTATAAAGTAAAAAATAAAGGATATACACGCCCATATCCCGGAAGAGGTAGGCAGAGGCACAGCTAAGGCACTCACGACTAGCCGAAGACACCAAGTCCCACAATGTGATAAGTGGCAAGCCTATCGCCAACCGGGCAAAACGTTACATATAAATTTATTTTAATATTAAAATTAATTGTTTGTTGAAAACACTAGCTTGTACAAAGGTGAAATTAGTGTTTCTAAGCATTTCAATCCGCGATAAAATCGGAAAGGGTTATAACTTATACGAGTATATAAGTGTATAATATGTTTATATGCTAATAGCTAAGAACCATCTAAATCACGTAAGCTTTCAAACAAAAAAGTCACGTCGAAATCGGTCCGAATAGATTCAAAAGTTACGACGCCGCATACAGAAAGACGAACACACATACTGACACACTCAGGCACACACGTACGTATATGTTTTTTTCTGAAATATACTATTGCGCCGATGATATACAAGATTTTCTCGAATTAGTTAACGATATTTCAGCTAGGGACTCGGAAAAGGTACCTAAAAAAATAAAAAATAATTTAAAAAATCATAAATGAAAATAAGTAAATTTAAAACACAGTTAGTCTCGTTAAAAAGACAGCACTTCGAGCTGTTCGTCGTACATCCCGCGGGGTCATTGAACCTTTACAGAATATCAAAAGTGCTATAATTTGTTTATTTTGAGTCTGATTTTTTTTTCACTATTTCAGTTTCGATAACTAGTTTGAAAATACCTCATATATTTTAGAACAATGTTGTGTGCAAAAAAAAAAGAAAAAAAAGTATCTTTACGCCCATATCCCCGAAGAGGTAGGCAGAGGTACAACCAAGGCACCCACGACTAGCCGAAGACACTAAGTCCCACAATGTGATAGGTGGCAAGCCTATCGCCAACCGGGCGCATTTCCAATCCCGACCAACATTTTTTTTTAAATTAGGAAATTGGAAAAATCCAATTTTCTTTATGTTGGCCGACCCGGGATTCGAACCCAGGACCTCATGCAGTCAAGTCCAACACCCGGACCGCTAGACCACAGAGGCGACTATGTGTGTTGTATGTGTGTTATGTGCAAATATTTGATTATTTCACAAACATCAAAGTTTAATAAAAGTAGTAAGTTTTAGCTTGTGAATTATGACAATACTCAAATCTAGCGAGCCAGGTGAAGAATGGGTGAAAGTTGTCAACTTTTTTTAAGTAAGACTAAATAACAAATGTTGTCTTATAATTATTTAAAAAAAGTAAGAAATTTAAAAACAAGTAGAGAAACTTTCCTATCAGACTGAGCAAGTGGTGTTCATCTCGTGTACTTTACATAATATTCGGACATTTCGCATCACAATTACGAGGACGTTGCAATGAAGACATTAACAACATTTGCAATATATATTATTATCGTTATGGACGAATCTGCATAAACACAGAGTAGCTACTGCGTTCAGAGCCGTCAATCTTAAAAAAAATGTTAAACGGTGCTGATTAAAAGCGTGTTCGCTTTAAACAAGAACGCTTTGAAGACAAACAAGCTGATGAATATATACCAAAAAATGTGTCTATCTGTTGGATATGCTTTCATGGCTAAACTGCAGGACTAGGTAGGTAGATAGGTAGGTATTCTACGTGGTAGAGTTTCCCAGCGACTCGCTCGGATTGGTACCACCGCTTTATCTGTACCTGCCGCAATAACGTCAGTGCTTGCTATTGACGTGTTCCGCTTCGGAGGATAAGGTAGCCGGTAAACCTTCTTTAGCACAAGGTCTAACATCCCGTACTCGGGGTGGCAACGCGCCATTACCAGTTTTGGTTTCTCTAGGCGGCGTGAATTTCTTACCATCAGGAAATCCATCTGCTTATTTGCCTTCCAATATCATATAAAAAAGTTCTGAACAAACTTTAGTGCAAAAGCGAAGTAATCACGAAGAAGCTGAAGTATTTTCTCACTCCCGCCAAATATCGCTAAATGAGCTTTAAGTAAAAAGGCTATCGTTTACTCAAAACCCTGACATGCCTTTCTTTGATGACTAATAATTAATATAGAATTACTGAAGCCCAATTTCGTTAGATCGGGTAACTTGTTGCAAATTTCGACTTGATTAACGGATATGTTAATGTTCATGCTAAAAACCACAACACAAAAGCTTTGACTCGATTGGTTTTCAGTGGAAAGAGATTTTTTAAAGATTTTTTTGAAATCTATGAAAATCTATATATATAAAAGAAAGACGTGTTAGTTACACTATTTATAACTCAAAAACTGCTGAACTGATTTGGCTGAAAATAGATGGGGAGGTAGATTAGAACTAGGAGACGAGAATACTTTTAATCCTGTCCGACTGCGAGGAAACTAGCAAAAACAACATTTAGATCTTTCCCTTACAAACTGAATGAGTGGAACAAAGTTCGCCTGAACAACTAGTAATAGTATATAAGTGATAAAAAATATAAAGTTTTAATGAAAAATCTATGACATATCTAATCTAAATCTAATCCTTGATATAATGGATGTGGTAATACCAACTAAATTGGACATATTTGTGCAGGTTTACATACTTGTTTATTTTTAATTAGGATTCTTTAGTCAGACTTAAATATTTTAATTAGTCCAATTATGAACTAGATCTATAATTAACAGATTTAGTGATAAAAAAAAGTCAGCATCTGTTTTAGATACAATACCATCCGCGGTGTGACGTGTCTATGCCAGAAATTAATGTTTTTGCAGAGTTCAGTGCGTAGAAAACTTATATCATTGGACGTTAACAAGTCGAGTGGGCCGATGGTATCCCTCCGATTGTTCTCAAAGTGTGTGCTCCCGTGCTGGCACCGGTTTTAACGCGACTCTTCCGGCTCTCCTTTTCATCAGGCATTGTACCGAGTTTATAGAAGACCGCTTTAGTACACCCGATCCCTAAAAAAGGTGACCGCTCGGATCTGACCAATTACCGGCCTATAGCTATAACTTCCCTACTTTCCAAAATTATGGAATCCATAACAAACTGCCAGCTTTTAAGGTACCTAGAGGAGCACCAGTTGCTATATGACCGTCAATACGCTTTTAGTCGTGGTCGTTCAGCTAGTGATCTTTTAGTTTACTTAGCACACCGATGGGCGCAAGAATTCAAAAGCAAGGGAGAAGCATTGGCTGTCAGCTTGGACATCGCTAAAGCCTTTGATCGGGTGTGGTTCTGGTAGAAATGTTGGGTCCCTCAATGTTTTCTTCCGCATCTATCATGGGGAATGTTCTGAGGTTTAATTCCTGTTTGGTTTAATTCCAGCCGTTGATTTCCACATTTGGACTTCGCGACAGAGTTAAAGTATCATGCCCATCATCTCGATGGGTGGCGATCTACAACTGTGCGATTCCGAAGATATTTTTTACCTCGCACAGCACCTTTGTGAAATCAGTTACCGAGGGCGGTATCCCATAACAATTATGACTTAGAACCTTCAAGAAAAGAGCGGCATCGGCAACGCATCTATGACACTCCTGGTGTTGCGGATGTCCGTGGGCGACGATGATCACTTTCCATCAGGTGACCCACTAGCTCGTTTGCCTCCTCTTGTATAAGAAATAAAAAAAGCTGTTCTCAATTCATCTGCAGTTTTTTTTACTTTTCAAAACTACGCGTTGTTTTCTGCAGATTGTGAGTAGATTTTGATGATATTTTCAGTTGGTAATTTATCAAACGAGGTCCCATATAATTTTAATCAAGATTTGATAAGTGTTTGTGTAATAATAGTGCATAGTTTTTGTTTACCTAGTTGACGTAGCGATAATATTGGAGTCGACCTTCTTGCACATTTATTGCTAAAAAATGTTTTCCTATAAAATCACGATCGTCTCTTAATTTTAAAGCATCTTCACGCCCATATCCCCGAAGGGGTAGGCAGAGGCACAACCAGGGCACCCACGACTAGCCGAAGATACTAAGTCCCACTATGTAATAGGTGGCAAGTCTATTGACAACCGGGCACATTTCCAATCCCGAGCAACATTTTTTTATTAGAAAATTGGAAAAACCCAATTTTCTTTTTGTTGCCCGACCCGGGATTCGGACCCGGGACCTCATGCAGTCAAGTCCAACAATTGAACCGCTAGACCACAGAGGCGACTTAATTTTGTGATAAAAATTGTTTGGTGTAAATTAAAACTAGATTAAACTGAAATAGTTTCGCACTTTTTTTACAGTATTACCTCTGTAGTCTAGCGGTCCGGCGTCAGACTTGACTTCTCGAGGATTCAATCCCCGAGTTGAGCAACAAAGAAAGTGTATTTTAAATTTTCTAATAAAATAACGTTATCCGGGATTGAATGTGTGCCCTGTTAGCAAAATGCTTGTCACTTATCACATTGTGGAACTCAGTGCCTTTCGTTAGTCATGGGCCTTTGATAGCGCCTCTG
Organism: Calephelis virginiensis; assembly: GCA_002245475.1. Taxonomy (NCBI): domain Eukaryota; kingdom Metazoa; phylum Arthropoda; class Insecta; order Lepidoptera; family Riodinidae; genus Calephelis; species Calephelis virginiensis. The sequence goes on along the minus strand of NJDC01002251.1, from coordinate 126,655 downwards.
CCAAAAACTTTAGAGATACGGTCGTGAATATACTTTTTTTTTAAAGCTCCATTCACACTATTCCCTACACTCACTCTCCTTTCTACATCCGTGGTGTACCTTCCGTCTCTGCTAAAAGCACAACCAAGATATACAATTTTATTCACTTGTTCCAGCACTACATCATCAACCAAAACTCTTACATCCGTTCTGGCTACGTCTCTTTCAAACACCATTATTTTAGTTTTTTATCGCATTCAAATGTAAGCCCCTTTCTTTACAATATCCTTCCATAATTGTAACCAGTGCTTGCAGCTCAGATGGTAGTGGTCCGCGTTAAGAGTTGGGCCTCTGAAGGCTCTTGTGTCCATTAAACACTTCCGGAGGCGACTATCAACCAGAATCAAATCTATTATACTCATTTGATCATTCCTTCTCCATGTATACGTATGTATGTCCTTATGCTGAAACATTGTGTTAGACATAAGAAGATTTCTTTCCACACATAAATCTACAATATGCTTACCAGCATAATTCACTCCCTTATCACCATAGGGTCCAAGAACGGCCTCGTAACCGTCCGCGTCGTGTCCCCACCCAACCATTCAAGTCACCACACATAATCACCTTTTTCATTTCCTTCAACCATATCCCGAACATCCCTTACAAAATTCCAATACTTTTCCAGGTCATGAGTCGACAATATTCATTTATTGCGCTATCGTACACAAACACGACAATACGAATGTTCAATCTCTGCTATATAAAGATTTTGAGTTGATTTGATTTGATTTGAACATTCGCGCAAGCGCCCTGCGCCGTCTTACGAATTTTCGATCAGACGATCTGACGCGAGTTTACAGGTTTTTACCCATTCCAAAAAAGTGCGCATCGCCGCTAAAAAAGTTTTCACTTCAAAAACTTGACTTGAGAACCTCATTTTTTTGTGTACAAACATGACAACACAAACATTCGCGCAAGCGCCCTGCGCCATTTATTCGCGCAAGCGCCCTGCGCCGTTTAATCGCGGAAGCGCCCTGCGCCGCCTTACGATTTTTCGATCTGACGCGAGTTTAGAAGTTTTTATCCATTCCAAAAAAGTGCGCAACGCCGCTAAAGAAGTTTTCGCTTCAAAAATATACACCTTGACTTGAGAACCTCATTCTTTCGTCGGTTAAATATAAAACGCATTTCAAAAATGAAATTACGCGGAATGTCTTTACTTTTGCTTTAATAGTACTTGAGATACAAAGTTGTATCACTACTTCCATAGGTATCGATTAACAATTACAGGGAAAATCTACATTAGTTATTAATGGTACAGTCACGAGCATAAATATATTAGTATGGGGAGATTAGCAAAAATATCTGTCCAAGAATGAGCTCAATAATATCTGTCTGTCCGTAAGCATCAAAAACATCTGATATTAGAAGGGAATAATAAAGTGGCATCAAAATTATGTGATGAAAATGTACATCATATATTTGTGATAACCTCTCGAAGCATAAATATGTGACGTTACAGGTGGCAAAATGTGATGAACCATGGTGGAGAGCAAATACGTGTATCGTTTTATATTTTTGCATATCTCCTAATAGATCCAGATAGGTACTAATATTTAATTCTTGAAATCCATTTTTAACACCCCGATTCTGAATGAAAATTTCCGTTCGTGTATAGCGACTGAGCCAAAATGTAGGTGAGCGCCGCATCTGGGGTGACGTCACTAGGTTTTCTTCCTTTCTTATGACTCGAATGCATGGGAAACGGATACAAGGATTAGAAAAAAATAAGAAACCCTGATTTGAAAAAAATAAGTACCCTCCGATTAAAGCAAGTAAAAAAGTATCTTCGCGCCCATATCCCCGAAGAGTCTCACAATGTGATAGGTAGCACATATCTAATCCTGAGAAATTTTTTTTTATTACAAAATTGGAAAACCCTATTTTCTTTTTGTTGCCCAACCCGGGAATTTAACCGGTATCTCAGTCAGTCAAGTCCGACAACTGAACCGCTAGACCACAGAGGCGATTAGAGGGTAAAAAGTAAGAACGTGTGAACCATTTTGAACTTTTTTTCTGAAAATGTAATCAGGAAACCGTACGTCTGGGCCCGGCCTAAGAGGTCTAAGTTATACACACATACAGACATACATACATATCTTCACGCCAAGTCCCTTACGGGGTAGGCAGAGAGTATCGAGTGCCAGACCTCACGATCCTGACAAACCTGTCTTGCTTTCTTCACATTCACAACCCTTTTCATACAAACACGCCGGTTTCGGAGACTCTTGACACCACCCTCGGATAATATCCTATTGATCTGATCGTGAAATGTCAGCCTTGGTCTCCCCGGGTACCTACATCCATCCACATTCGCATTGTATATCTGCTTTGTCAATCTTTCATCTGTCATTCTTTCCACATGATCGAACCAGCGGAGCATGCCCTTTCGCATTTTAACACCAACACTTTCTTTCAATCCCACTCTTACTAAGTTATATATTTTCGGAACTATAGTAAGACAGTTACAAGTTCGTATTGCCAAACAAAACTTGTGGGACCCTACCTGTATAACAAGTTTAAGGACTCTATAGGTCTAAGTTGTATTTCTCCAAAACTCTTTTAGATAGACAGTTCCAATCAGTGCCAAATGATCTCCGTGTTGGTCCGGGCTCCTTTGCAAAATAGACCATCTGACTTCCTGCCAGGCAGCTCGTAAAAGGCGAGCATAGACTTACCGTCACTAACAGCGTGACATCCTACTAGGTGGTAAAGTTTCGCAGCAACTCGCTCAGATTGGTACCACCGCCTTACCTATTGCTGCCGCCATAAGTTGTGACGTGTTCCGGTTCCGGTTAACTAACTTTTGCTCGAGGTCTAACATCCCGGCCTCAGATTGGCAACGCACCGTTACCACCTTAGGTGTCTCTAAGAGGCGTGAATTTCTTACAATCAGGGAATCCGTCTGCTTGTTTGCCTTCATTGTCATAAAAAAATGAAACTTGTGTGAACGTACCTGTATATAAAGTTTAAGGACTCTATAGGTCTAAGTTGTATTTCTCCAGAACTCTTAGATAGACAGTTCCAATCAGTGCGAAATGAAACTAATGTGAACGTACCTGTGTACCAAGTACCTGCTGTGTGCAAACTGTTATCTCCTGACAATGGCGTTAACTAAAA
>NJDC01002251.1:97051-122962 GCA_002245475.1 Calephelis virginiensis | reverse complement strand
GAAGAGCTAGGCATAGGCACAACCAGGGCACCCACGACTAGCCGAAGACACTGTCCCACAATGTGTTAGGTGGCAAGCCTATCGCTAACCGGGCACATATCTATTTAAGTATTTTCTATGTATAAGATTTGTTAACTAACATCCATAACACAAGCATATAAATTGCTTACTTTGGGGTTAGATTCAATGCGTGTAACTAGTCCACGAACATTTATTCGATTATCCATCATTATACTATTTGCCGGTAACACGAATATCACAGTATGAAATGCAGCGACAAAATACAGTGGTTATACTCTCCCTACTTATTACGAATTTTTGATCAAGACACGTGTCTTTAAAAAAATATCACATTGCCACTAAAGAAGTTTTTAATTAAAAATACAATTCGATTTGGCTCAATCTCGATCCTCAGTCAGCCTCCATGTCTTTACCAAATATCATAACAACGAATAGTCAAATTAAAGTAAGGCAATAAAACAAATTAGTTCACTAAACAAAAAAGAATGAGTCACAAACAGATAGGCTGCGGTATCGCACGTAATGCACGTGCGTACTGTGAATTATACTCATTTTATACCTGTGGCTTTCTCATGGCTAGATATTAACAATCGTCACCGAAAACTGAACTTTCTTCGATCACTTTAAAGTTCAAAATTGTATAAATAAAGCTTCCAAAATTGTTTTACATAGAAAAACGCCGGTCATTCATAACCAAGTATGAATGAATGCTACCTGAGATAGAAACGTCTTTAGGGGTGTCGGAATTAGGCTGTTTCCGTTTTTAAGTTTTTGTTGGTTTTTTTCTCGTCCGGATGTTCGGCAAATTGGTGGTGACCGTTAGGTCGTCTATTCATTTAGGTTCCAAGATATAATTGTAGAATATTAAGATGAATTACGATGCTTATTTGCAGTCTAAAGAATACACGTAAATCATTTTAATAAGCTGAGATGTAAAAGGGAATCGTGATATGGGAAATATAATTGAATAAATTAATAAAATTATAGAACAAAAGAATAATAATAAATCTTTATGATGCATCTGAACCTGAAGTAATTTTGAGATTTCTTGTCGGTTTGACAATTTGTTACCGCATTACAAGAAAACCACTAGACCAATTTTAATTGGATTTTTTATATATCCTTAAAATGTATGCGAGTTTTTTTATCTGTCTATATTTGGCTGAGGGATGTGATGACCCCATCGCCCACTTTTAGAAAAATATAGATAGAAATATATTTGAAGAGTAGATTTATATTTTGTGAACTTACTTGCTAAATAAATACAAAATCCTAGATTAATTTTAGTACGTAACTCGTCGTTAACATTTTATTAATGATATTATTATCTATCACTAGCTTAATATTTATTTTATAAAGTTTTTTAAAGGTGGCCAAAAACGGAAAAAAATATAAACTCAGAAATAAAAATCACTAATAAAATGTCAGGGTTTTTCAATTACGCGTTTAAACAACATGATTCCGTTTTAAAAATAATGTACATATTTACCTGCCTTGATTACTAAATCCAACTGTGGGAATCGAATCCACAAATCTTAAAAGCAAGCTTTGTGACGAACATACATTTTTGAGAAAGGTAACCCACAATAAAAAGGAAAATATACAGAACACAATAAACGTAAGGTACTCTTCTTATTTTACATTTCAAAAGCGTGGGAAATATTTTTGTCTCATCGTTAAGTCGGTAAATAAAGCAAATGAATGCATTGTACTCTGATACTGTGGATTGTAAACTTTTATACGTATTGTATAATGAGAGTAATATTAAGAACAGATAACTGTTTATTTTATTTTTGTTTAAAATGTTTAGAAAACATGTGGTGCAGGCCTTAGATAATAGTACAAATGGACAAGGTGTTTTATTATGTATTATCCATCGACGGCTATTGGTAAATATTTCAAATATTCATATTTTAAATCCTAGTTACATTATAGATGCGAAAGTTTGTATGTATGTTTGTTATTTCTTCACGCAAAAACGGCATTTTTTATGTTATAGGAAGGCAAACAAGCAGACGGATTTCCTGATGGTAAGAAATTCACGCCGCCTAGAGACACCAAAGGTGGTAATGGTGTGTTGCCAACCTGAGGCCGGGATGTTAGGCCTCGAGCAAAAGTAAGTTTACCAGCTAGCTTACCCTCCGAAAAGGAACACGTCATGACGTTATGGCGGCAGGAATAGGTAAGGCGGTGGTACCAATCCGGGCAAGTCGCTGCCAAACTCTACCACCTAGTCGGATGTCACGGTGTTAGTGATGGTAAGCCTATGCTCGCCTTTTACGAGCTGCCTGGCAAGGAAGGCAGATGGTCTATTCTACAAAGGAGCCCGGACCAACACGGGGGGCTGAACTGATTTTCGTGAAATTTGGCAAACACATAGAAAGTATCTTGGAATATCATATCGGATAGTTTTGATCCAGAAAAAGTATTCCTGTGGGATCATTAATCATACAGGCAACACCGCGGACAACAGATAATAAATAATAATTTTTAACTAGTTAAAGTTTGTTGATTCTGTAAAGCGAAACCGGTAGGCTGTTTACATAATTATACATAAGTTATAAGTGATACGTAAAACACTATTTTTCATAAATTTTAAAGAAAGAAAAATTTCGTCACAGACAGGATTTGAACCTGTAACTTTTCGTCTTAACCCGAAGAATGCTCTAACCATTTGAACTACTGAGGATTCGTGGCGTGGCGAAATCTTTAATTCTTTTCTTTACCGTTACCGCGGGTAGTTATGTCCAATAGATACACAGGTCTGATTACTTATTAAATGACTTCATCGTTACAGATTAAATTCACATTTATAATGGATGTAACTTTGTTTTTCTCAAGGTATCTTTATTTAATGTGTATCTATTGGACATAACTACCCTCGTTGACGGTAAATTAAGGAATTTCGCTACAGGATTTGAATACTCAGCAGCTTTAAAAAATGTATAAAAGAAAAACTATGTCAAAAAGGCTATTATACGGTCTCAGAGTATTTGGAAGATGAACATGCTTGGGGATAGAGTTTTCAAACTCCCACTAAAATTTGTAATGTGATTTGTTGTACCTTTTATTTAAGTTAAAGTAAGATTGTAATTTATATTTTTAATCTAGTTTAAACGAGTATTGTAATTATTATTATTGAAAATAAGACAAGCCCGCTGAGTTTCTTTCGCCGGATCTTCTCAGTGTGTGGCCGCGATTCCGATCCGGTGGTAGTTTTTAAAAAAATTTCGACGCGCACAAATACCACTTGTATGGTTAAAGTGAATAAAGATTATTCTGATTCTGATTCTGATTCTTAAATGGTCAGACCATTCGTCAGCTTAAGACGGAAAGTTACTGGTTCAAATTCTGTCTGGTGCGAAATTTTTCTTTCTTTAAAATTTATAGAAATTTAACCCAAGCAAAGGGCAAGTGCTAAAAGAAAAGTATTTCATAAGACTTTTTTATTTCAAAATATGTCAATTATTATTATTTTTTATTAATAATTATCTCTTATTTTTTAAGTTAATGCATTTAACAAAAATTAAAATCCGTACATAAAATAAATAAATAAAATAAATATTCCTGGACAAGTAAATCAAATTGAATGTTAGATTCAAATAATAAGAAAATCCCTGGACAAATCCCAGGACAACTTACACAAATTGAATCTAACCCCAAAGTAAGCAAATTATATGCTTGTGTTATGGGTGTTAGTCAACGATTCTAATACATAGATATACTTAAGTAGATACCAGAATACATTTAATAAACACCCAGACCTGGAAATGCAGACATCTAAATGCGAAAGTCTGCTGTCCGTTTCTCTTTTATGGCTTAACTGCTGCAAAGGTTGAGATTGAATTTGATATGCGTATAGGTGAAACCCCGAATTCAAAGATAAACTACTTTTATTTTTAAAATTCTTACCTCTAGGGACTTTTATGGGGGATATATATTTTGTATAAAAATCTGCTTAACTCTGCAGGTAAACATATAATTTAAGCTAGTATAAACATACAAAATAGATTTTTTTATGTTTTAATAAGGTAAACAAGCAGACGGATTTCCTGATGGCAAGAAATTGACGCTGCTTAGAGACACCAAAGGTGGTAATTGTGCGTTGCCAACCTCAGGGCGGGATGTTAGGCCTCGAGCATAAGAAAGTTTACCGGCTACATTATCCTTGGGACCGGAACACGTCATGACGTTATAGCAGCAGGAATAGGTAAGGCGGTGGTACCAATCCGGGCAAGTTCAAAGCGGTCTTACAACCAAACCGTCAATGGTCAGGGTGGCAGACTGAGAAATTTAATTCGTCTTACCTATTCCTGCTGCTATAACTTCAGTGCTTGCCGTTGACTTGTTCCGGTTCGGAGAATAAGGTAGCCAGTAAACTTACTTGCTAAAGGCCTAGTATGCCGGCCTCAGGTTAGCTACGCACCAATAAGACCTCTTGAGTCTCTAGGCGGCGAGAAATTCTCACTATCAGGAAATCCATCTGCTTATTTCCCTTCCAATATCATTAAAAAATCTCCGCACTGAGCTTGGCGTTCCTAAAATCTGCCTTTTCTAAATTCTGGCCAATCTGGTCGCAAAGCGGAGTATCCAACGCCTGCTTTTTAAGGTTATGGGTGAGAGGTATAAATCCATTTTCTGAAATAGCTATCGGAGCTGTTGTTGCCGACTTTACATCCCATATGCCTTAGGAGATAAGTCTATGTATTTCGATATTTTTTTCCTTTTTGGCCTTCATGAGGTTGACGTGGACACGGGGCGGTGATATCAAAATGAAAAGAACTGCGATTTAGGTAGCTAATTTTTTAACGGTAAGCAAGCCCATAACCCTAATAGAAAATGTCAATTTCAGCCTAATGTCAATAAGTTCATGATGATGTACAAGTTTGTTTGATGACGCTGATGGTGTACATGTTCACGTTGGACATTTTTTTTATGATATTGGAAGTCAAACAAGCAGACGGATTTCCTGGTGGTAAGAAATTCACGCCGCCTAGAGACACCAAAGGTGGTAATGGTGTGATGCCAACCTGAGGCCGGGATGTTAGGCCTCGAGCAAAAGTTAGTTTACCGGCTACCTTACCCTCAAAACCGGAACACGTCAGGACGTTATGACGTTCATATTTACTTTTAAACATTCATTTAAAATCGGCCGCAAAAATGATTCAATTGTCACACATTTTATTGCAAAAATATTTTGGTAACAAGATGTTATTTAATGCTATTCTCAGCACAATGTTTGAGAAGTGCTCTCCAAATAGCCACAAACTCGATAAGATAATGTTGGGAATTTCAGCACTACCTATGGCCACCTTTCGGTTCCATCGTTAGGACAGTTCCATATGATAATTTTTTCATTGTTCTCCGATTTACATAAAGTATCTTCACGCCCATATCCCCGAAGAGGTAGGCAGAGGCACAACCAGGGCACCCAAGACTAGCCGAAGACACTAAGTCCCACAGTGTGATAGGTGGCAAGCCTATCGCCAACCGGGCACACTTCCAATCCCAACCAAACTTTTTTTATTAGAAAATTGGAAAAATCCAATTTTCTTTTTGTTGGCCGACCCGGGATTTGAACCCGGGACCTCATGCAGTCAAGTCCAACACCCGGACCGCTAGACCTCAGAGGCGATTTACATAAGCGTGCAAAATTTAAGTTCGATCGGTAGCTTTGAAGTGGATCAAATTAATTCCACCTAGAAGCATGTATATGTAAAAAATTAATTGAAAGCTTATAAAATTACGAGTTTAAAAAGCTATAAAATACTTAGTATTGAAGTCAAATGGAAAGTTCTTCCTAAAAGAATACATTCTAAAAATAGTAAAAGTGTGTTATCATAATCGCTGTAAAGGCTACGCTTGGTCTACGCGCTACAGCATCGTAGGTGTAGCTACGACGCGTTCAATATTTCACAGGTTCCTTCCGCTATGGACTTTACGATCAAATTCTCAATTTTTATTTAGGAACTCTATCTACTTGATATGTACTTAAAAATATAAACATTTTGTAACTGACGTGCAAATTATTAAAAAAATGATGATTGCTATTCTTTCATTTTTGTTCTTTAATAAAAGCGAAAAAATGCCAGTTTAACATAGCCATTATATTTTTATTCTAAAGCTAATACAGAATATAACAATCAAGTTTCTAAAAATTAGTGTTATTCCAACTAACATTTTTATTAATCATTTACAATATTTTCACTGAAAGCATACTAATTCTTATGAATTAGTATGCTTTCAGTGTAAGTAGTAAATAAGAAAGCATACTAATTCTTATGAATTAGTATGCTTCATAATTCTTATGAATTAGTATGTTTTCAGTGAATACTTAATATATTAGTAGTAATTCTTTCATTTTTGTTCTTTAATAAAAGCGAAAAAATGCCAGTTTAACAAAGCCATTCTATTTTTGTTTAAAAGCTGATATAGAATATAACAATCAAGTTTCTAAAAATTAGTGTTATTCCAACTAACATTTTTATTAATCATTTACAATATTTTCACTGAAAGCATACTAATTCTTAAGAATTAGTATGTTTTCAGTGAATAGTTAATATATTAGCAGTAATTCTTTCATTTTTGTTCTTTAATAAAAGCGAGAAAATGCCAGTTTAACAAAGCCATTATATTTTTGTTTAAAAGCTGATATAGAATAAAACAATCAAGTTTCTAAAAATTAGTGTTATTCCAACTAACATTTTTATTAATCATTTACAATATTTTCACTGAAAGCATACTAATTCTTTTGAATTAGTATGCTTCATAATTCTTATGAATTAGTATGCTTTCTGTGAATAGTTAATACTCGTATATTAGTAGTAATTACTTATGATTCACTGAGAAAAGTAAAAGAGAAATACAAGTATTTTTCCTATTTATGAAATACTGAATGAATTCAAGAAACTCGTAATCATTAAATACGTCAGAAACTCATTTAAGTCATATAAATTATACGTCGTGGAAATGCTAAAATTATTCGTATTTTATTCAATAACAATTTTAAGAGAATTGGATTAAATATACCGTAATAATAAGGAAATCCCTGGACAAATCCCAGGACAACTTACACAAATTGAATCTAGCCCCAAAGTAAGCAAATTATATGCTTGTGTTATGGGTGTTAGTTAACGATTCTAATACATAGAAATACTTGAATAGATACCAGAATAAATTTAATAAACACCCAGACCCGGAAACGCAGACATCTAAATGTACATCACACAAATGCCTGCCCCCATCAGGAATCAAACCCGAGCCTCGCGGTAAGTCGATGTAGTCAGGCGTGTACGCTATCCACTCGACCATATTAGTACTGGCAAATAAATAGTTATTTCCAAGTTACATTAGCGAGATATTATAACAAGTTCCATAAAGGCGCATAAATATCAAATAGATTTAGATTTAAGAGCTAAGTCTTTATACTTGAACGTTACACAAACGTGGTTACTTGGTAAATATTTTTTAGGAATATCTTCTTGTTAGATTATTTCAAAATTTAAGGTATTTTTATTATTTATTAGTGTAGTGTATGTTTCTATTATTGTGCACATTGAATAATAAAGTGCACATTGAAGAGTTCGTTCATTCATTCACACATTAAGAAGAAAATAACTACTGTAATTAAGAAGTAGAAGGTCTTTGCTAAAGCATGGCTAATTAAGAAATTTGCAATACTCGAACAGTTTTTGTTTGTTTTAACTTTGTTAGAAATTTACATTTTAAAAACATTAACATAATACAGATTTTCTTGCTGCCAAACATAAAAAATATATTTTTTTAATAATTATAAACTTAATTTAAGTAGAGAAATCATGGTTGACAATGAGTTTTCTGGCGTTTCATCTCCTGACTAGCTAGGGTTGCAAGCGGCGGTTTAAAATAATTATGAAACTTATCAGACATATTAATAAAATGTTTCTTAAAAATACAAATAAGTGCTGTGATTTAAATTTTAAAATGTTTATAAAGATTCAATTTCTTTAAATTAAATTAAATATTTGCACACCACAATGTAGTAGAATACCGTCGTAATGTTTAAATATATTTGTAACAACTTCCTAACATATATTCTGCAAATAAATAAACTTTATTTCCAATCACTTCATTTCCTAAAAATAACGCAATCAACGCACGGTAGCCACATTGCACAATTTTAGAGGGACAAGAACATAATATTGTGTCGTATATTTTTACATAATTTGTCATAAAAGTATTAGGCTTAAAAGACGAAAAAGATGTTAAGTGTTGATGTATGATAATGACAAGGCATAGTATAGTGACAACAGTTTATCTGTTAGGTAGTCAAAATTGGAACTAAACTGCTATTTCGTAAAAAATCATTCTGCTTTCAGTTTCTGAAGAACAACAAAAAGCTTTAATTCCCTTATCTAAATTTAGTGCTATTTCAATAAATTCAAAAAATGTGTCAAAGTGAAATTGTATAAAAAAGGTTTCTATACCATTGTTGAATATCTGTCGGATAAGAGTGCTTGGGATTAATTGCTCCTCATAGCAATATCTTATTAACAATGATGTGTGATATATTACTAATGAATTTGCATAGGATAAGGTAAAATGTATCTTCTCAGTGTGTGGCCGCGTTCCGATCCGGTGGTAGTTTGTAGTATTATATAGACTCGTCACAAGTTCCTCCTGTAAGGTGAACGTGTTTAAAAATATTTTCTATTCTGTTCTATTTTAACAGCTACTTCTTAGAAAAAAAATATTCTAACACTAAATGTCACGCTACGCTAGCGAAGTTTGTTTACTGAATAGATAAATTGGTCGCACTGTATGAATTATTTGCCACACGAGACCAATGACATATTGGCTTGTACAGTATACATTTATAATTACAGTATTAATGACAATAAATCGTCAATGTACTTTATCAAGTTGAAACCACTAGTTATTAGTAATGGTACCTGTAATATTAGTACAGTCAACAACGTTTCAATCAGCAAAGTTTTCATAATATTTACTTTTTTTTTTTGATATTGGAAGGCAAACAAGCAGACGGATTTTCTGATGATAAGAAATTCACGCCGCCTAGAGACACCAAAGGTGGTAATGGTACGTTGCCAACCTGAGGCCGGGATGTTAGGCCTCGAGCAAGTTTACCGGCTACCTTACCCTCCGAACCGGAACACGTCATGACTTTATGGCGGCAGGAATAGGTAAGGCGGTGGTACCAATCCGTGTGAGTCGCTGCGAAACTCTACCACCTAGTCAGATGTCACGGTGCTAGTGACGGTGAGCCTATGCTCGCCTGCTCCGAGCTGCCTGGCAAGGAAGGCAGATGGTCTATTCTACAAAGGAGCCCGGACCAACACGGGGAAACGAGGTGGGGGGGGCTGTATAAAATTGTCTGACTTTTTACAATTATTTAAATGGATTCGACCTAAAGAAATAAGTATACCTAGTAAGCAACGCTTACTGATAACGAATTCCTAGGTAAGAATTTAACCTAAATTTAACTGAATCCAGCCGAAAATGGGATAACAACTGTATTTCATTCAAAAGTCCTAAAACTAATTTAGTGCAGTAATATTTACATAATGTACACTTTACCTGAACTAGGTCATATTTGTAAAATATAAGCCACACAGATCTTCCTAAAATGAAACACTTAGATGTTCCTGTAATAGATTCTTAGAAACCGAAACAGTCTACAGAGGTTGTCAACCAACAGAATTTGCATTTACGGTTGTACGTATGAACGTTCATATATAAAGCCAATTAATTAAATAGTAAAAAACTTTAACAAATCGTGCAATCGACTTATAGGATATCATTGTAAGTTGTCAACCACATCATTGTCAATGCATTTTCAAAAATCAAATTTCAAGGTATTAACATTTTTTATTTATTTCCTAAAATTATAACAGGTATTGTTAAATTATAAATATCAAAATAGTTATTCGATTAGGTTATGGATGCTTTTATTTGCTATCGAGTTTTTTTTGCGAACCATGGTCTCATTTTATAACTGATTAGTTAATTTTAAATTCTATACAAAAAAAATATCTTCAAACCCATAGGGAGTATGGGTGTGAAGAGACTTTTGTGGCAAGCAGAGGTACAACCAGGGCACCTAAGACTATATGATATGGTAGCCATTCAGCTTGTTTGAGATTTTTTTAGTAACGTAGATTCTTGTTGTCAAGGTTTTTTTACCAGTTTTGATTATTTTTTCTATAGGAAATCTGTTAAACTGTTATTGTTTTTAATATTAAAAGCAAAACAAAAAAGGTTTCCAACGCCTGGTCTAATACACCGAACAATCCATTAGTCATATTGAAGATGGACCTACCTCACATTTTCACGATACGATAACAATACACAAATAAACTACTTTGTAAGTGACACATATAATTGAGAGTGGATTTTGATTTAACCGTGTTTAATACATTTACATTTACAGGTGGGTTGTTTCAATTTGTCTGTTAATACATTTTTGGACTACTTTAAAGACTATATTTAAAAATAATGAATATGTATGAAATTAGATTTTTATTCTTTTTTTTTCATTTGATGAACGAATTTTCTTAGACGTCTGAGAATATTTCGATTTTTTTTGTAATGTTGTTATTTTGTCTAGAAAAAATTCATGTCTCATTTTTAAGTACATTTTCTTAGGCATTTAAGAACGTGTTGTTTTTGAAGTTATACTTCTTTTGGCGCGATTAGGAAAAATGATGAGAGTGAATTTTTTTTGCATGAGGTCTCCGGTTCGAATATCGAATATCGAATATTCGAAAATAAAATTGGATTTTTCCAATTTTCTTATAAAAAAAATGTTGGTCGGGATTGGAAATGTGCCCGGTAGGCGATAGGCTTGCCACCTATCACATTGTGGGACTTAGTGTCTTCAGCTAGTCGTGGGTGCCTTGGTTGTACCTCTGCCTACCTCTTCGGGGATATGGGCGTGAATATATTTTTTTTTAATTTTTACGATGCGCGCACACCGACAAATAAATGTGACAGTCTGAAGTTAGTTGCTACCGAGAGAAAAAAGCAACACCCTGAAGTTAGTTGCGAACCTTTTTATTTGGTATTTTTGGATTGTTGTATTTTTGGATTTGACGCCAAAGAAGTATAACTTCTTACGTGCGTACATGAGTACACACACTCTTTTTTTTTAGTTTTTTTTTTGTTCGTAAAGTAGAAAGCAATGTAGAACAGGCCTATCAAAAAAATCAATTCACATTTGCCTGGGCAATCGCATAACAAAATTGCGCAAGGTAACAAGTCGCAATGAGACTTTATTAAATCTAACTATGTGCCAAGAAGTGGCTATCTCTAATCTATTGTGTTAAAGTATTACCTGAAACTATAAAATGAGTAAAAACTGAAAAGGATGGTTTTAGTCAACTTTTACCTGTATGTGATACATTGTCAAATTTTGCTTTTTTTAACAGAATGTTTATAATAATAATAATATCTTTATTGTACACAAAACGTTATCACAAACATGAACATAAAGACAATACAGTACAATGGGCGAGCTTATCTCCAGCAACAGAGATTTCTACCAGCTGACCCGTTAAAAGGAAAAACAGAAACAAACATAAACGTAGACAAGTGTAGATACACGATTTGTTGACTATAAAATACTTAACCAAATAATAATAAATTTATATAAACAACTATTTAAATATGTCTTTTTTTTCTCCAGAAACAAAAAGATGAAAATAAAAATTACTAGACATTGATATTAAATGACGTATGGTAGATTTTTTTCAAACCTTTGTGGTTTTTAGACGTATTCCATCTCAATATTGTATGGTGTATTAAGTCAGTAAACAAAAAAAAAGACAAAAACATTTCTGCTAAAAAATAGAAACACTGCCACCAGTAATTGATTACAAAATAATAGAGTGCGATGCAGAAATAGTCTACTTCCAAAAGACGAACTCCATATTTCAATTTCCAAAAAGGGTTTTATCCCCAACTAGCTGTTGCCCGCGATTATGTATACGCGTTGAAGTGACTTTTTGTTTAGTAGAAACGGAAGATTTCCCGCCGTAAAAAATACCTTAAATATAGAGCCGGACTTAAGCAACTACTACACAAAATTGGGTAAAAACCCGTTTAGTAGTTTTCGCGTGATTAATGAACCAACAGATAACCCGACATAAGAATTAATAATCTTCATTTTAGGCTTTGCATCCTGAATAAAATACGTACCAATGATTGTTTTTCAAAAATAGTTCATGTGAAGATTTAGTTTTGTTACAGTTTTATTATGTGTATATCCAGTGCACCCACGACTAGCCGAAGACACTAAGTGCCACAATGTGACAGGTATCAAGCCTATCGCCAACTGAGCAATATCCAATCCCGAGCAACATTGTTTTTTTATTAGAAAATTAGAAATACCACAATCCAGGACCTCATGAAGTCAAGTCCAACACTGGACCGCTAGACCACAGGTATAGTTCCTCCATTTAATAGTTTAAATTAAAAATATTAAGTTTCATGTTCAGTAAAAGTTAATAATGATTAAATTACTTGATTTGTATTAGCTTATTAGCTTGTAAGGAGATTAATACCGGTGTTACAAGCAAACTGTTAGTTTATTAGTTAACCCTGACAAACGTAACGTACAAATAAACGTTAAATGTGCAAGTCCCAAATATGACAAATGAAATAAATTGTAATTAATTTATAATTTTTTTTTATTGTTTACTATGTATTTTAGAAGAGTTGATACTTTTGAATTCAACATATTGTGTTATAATTGACGTATCCACGCTGATTGTGACGTCAATAGCATCTGATAATTGTTTTCAAATGCTTTGCATTTCATTTAACAAGATTAGTTTGTGTTATCTAGATATTATCAAGATGACACGTGTATCATCAACATTCCAAAGCAATTAACAAAATTAGGTACCTATCACTTCTATAAAAACACAAAAAGACTAAAAATATATCTTAACAATTTAGATTTTTAAAAAGCCCATATTAGTAACACTATCTTTCATCTAGATATCTGTTTGGCATATTAATAACTACTAATAAAACTTGCCTCTGTAGTGTCAGCGTTAATCTCATTAGAGAAGAAGACAAGTAACCGACAGAGTCGTTACAATCATATGTTACAAATCTACGTCATATTATTAAAACAAATGTAAAATAGTAACGAAATAAATCCAAGCTTCATACTAACCATTGTAGTAACAAAGATAAACTAAAGTATAATATTTAAATTGACATTATAGGCCGTAGTACAGTGAAATGAAGACTATATCAACTTAAACATTGGACTACTTTTGTAAGAGCGCTTCTATTACCACTTTTAAAGCTACAACTTTCAAAATTTCAGTTACCTGGTTATTTCAAGTATACCGAAACTATCGACATAACTTCGTATTCAACGTAATTCTTTTAATAATAAAAAAATAATTTTTTTGTTTTTTACTTTAGCTCTACATTCTACAACAAGACATGCTTACTGCAGTTAAAAAGTTAATATATGACATTCATAATAGAGACGGAAAAGTTTACTCGTATTAGTATGATATTAAACCAAGTTGATTTTTTGTTATTTATTCTAGCTCTACATTCTGCAAGAAGAATGCTTACTATAGTTATAAAGTTAATATGACATTGTACAATATTTATGATGGATACGGTAGAATATACTCATATTAGTTATATATTCACACACCGTCACGTCTGACAAGGTGGTAGAGTCTCGCCACCACTCGCCTTGATTGGTACCACCGCCTTACCTATTCCAACCGCCATAAGGTCAGCGCTTGTCATTGACGAGTTCCGGTTTGGAGGGTAAGGAAGCCGGTAAACTTACTTTTGCTCGAGGCCTAATATCCCAGCCTAAGGTTGGAAACGCACCACTTCCACCTGTGGTGTCTCTAGGCGATGTAAATTTCATACCATCAGGAAATCCATCTGCTTGTTTGCCTTACAATATCATAATAAAATCTAGCTATTATCGGTCAATATTAATAACCAATCTAAGATTAGAGATATGATTACTTTAAATCAGTGACCAGGCAACCGCTGTTAATTATAAACCAAAAATATCTTAGTAACAAACTCTAGTAGGCCTATCTCTATCTGTAGGTAGGTTATTAATATTGGCGACAAATTACTACGAAAAAATGGTGTGTCTACAACAGCGATGTTGTGACAATCTTTTGGTGATTACTGAACTATACCATCAGTTCTATGCAGCAGCTCTTCCTTATTTCTATTTTACCTACTCCTACCACTATAATGTGTAAGTTCTCCGTTATCATGTCTTATAGCAAATAATCTTGAACACACCTAAGATGCGGCTTTAAAATTGGGACGCGCTAGTGAAATATATGGTTTCTACATTCAAAGATCTCTCGTCATCAAAAAATCTGCCGGCTTGGTTGATATTTTAAAACATAAAAAATGAGATGCAATGTTCAATGTTGCTCTACATTGTAGTAACGGAATATAACTAAAATAATCTTAAACTAAATTGTTTTCGTGCATCTTATTATAACCGCTTCAATAATTGAGAAGGAAAGCTGGTAATTATAAGCAATGATATAAGATGTGAACGATAGTTATAATATAGAGACTGATGAAATAATTAAACATTTTCTATGCAACAAGTGAAACTGATATCAATCATGATCCTATTTGGCAATAAGGAGTTATCAGTCACAGCATTGTTACTAATATTTCTTTTCATTTAAGGTATGGCTATACATTAAACAAAAATTGGTCTGATGACATGTAGACCTGAAAGAGCCATCATATCAAACATTGTCAAAACTGAGCACTACGACCTTTTTCTGTTGTACAGTTATTAAACTATGTAGACCTGGTAGAGTCAGCTTGATAATAGCAAAACTTACAACGAACTTGTCATCTAATGTTCAGTATTCAAGTATGGTAAGACGGTGGTTAGAGCTGGTAGAGTTAGTATAACAATGGCAAAACGTGTAGTAAAACTCCAGCTATTAAATGTAGTATGTCGACGGTTAGAGCTGGTAGAGTCTGTATTACAAGTGATGGCGTAGCTAGCAATAAGCAATCTTATGTGGTTTGAAGATGGTAGAGCAGGCAGAATCAGTATGACAAAAAATGGCAGAATTGACAACGAGCCTGTCATCAATCTTACTACTTCAGCAAACGGACGTGGTATATCAACGGTTATAGTTGGTAAAGTCGGTATGATAAGCAATAATATAACTGACAATAAACCTTTCGTCTAATGTTCAGAAATAAAACGTAGTTTGAAGATGATTAGAGCTGGTAGAGTAACTTTAAGAAACAATAGCAGATCTGACTATAAACCTCAGTTCATCTTACATTTGGTAGTCAAACGTGGTTACGCCGGGTAGAGCTGGTAGAGCCATCAGCCACCCCTCGCAGGCGCTAACCCGCAGCTAATTACAATCGAGCACTCGCAAATTAATCATCGGGAGATAAATCGGCGCGTGCCCGCTCAGTATCGAGACTATTTCGGTGTAGGCGGGGCGGAGCGCGTGAATCAGTCGCGCGCCGGCCACCGTCGCGTGAGGTCCGTGCCGAGAACGAGCGCGAGCGCTGCGATGGCGCGATGAGGAGTGGGCGCGCGGCGTTCTGCTGGGCTCTGCTGTGCCTGGCGGGCGGGCTTGCGGCGCCGCGCCGCCCGTACTGCGAGCGCGCCGACGTCGCCTGGCGAGCCTACCGTGCACCCGCCGCCTTCGAGGCGCGGGTCACCTCAATAGCCGCCGCCGACGGGGCCGCCAGCGTCCGGGTCCGCCGTGTGCTACGCCGGCAGGGCCGTTGGCCAAGAGAAGACGATCTCCTTCGACTCAAGCTACCGAAAGAAACCCTCGAGTGCTCAGGACGGTTCGAAGTACCACTTCAGAACCGTCAGAACTATATCGTGTTTGCGGAGAGACGAGGCCACGCCGCCGTGGCTCTCGGTCCTCCCTTAAAAAGGACTGCAAAGTTGATCAGGAGGATACGAGCGGTCTACAAGCCTGGTTACAGTGAGTGTTTTGTGTTTTGTTGCATGGAAGTTCCTCGAATTTGCGCTGAAGTTATCCGACTCGAGTTTCGCGTGCCCACTTCTTCTGTTGCATGTTAATGTGCATTTGACGTCAAATGCAGAAGGTCATTTAAGTTTCTTGATTGCAATTCTTTGATAAATTCGCGTACTTTACAATAGCACAATGTGTAAGTACCGTATTATTAGAGTTGAACTGCCAACGAATACGAGGCAGGTGTATCGTTCAAACAAGTAGCTATTAGGAATCCATTTTAGGTGCAGTGTAAATAGTAAACTAGCGTGGTCACTGTAGCAAAACATCGCCAGACACTAAATGCATACGGCTAGTCTTCATTTATGCACCCTTCATAAACGGTCAGATGCATAAGGAAGCTTCTAATGAAATGAGTGCAAGGAACGTCATTTGTTGCTATCTTTAATTTTAAACTAAACATACACTTTTTTGTAATAATATGGAAATAACTACAATTTGATATATAAATTGTTTGCGACTAACATCGCTATGGGTGATTGATTAATAAATCTTAGTCAACGTCTCTACATACGATATCACACATTTATAAGATCATCGTAGTGTAATTTATTATACATTATCGCTAGCTCTACATTCAAGCTCTATGCATATAATATTATTTGTCATTTTACAACTCTTTCTGACTTTATGCTCTGTGATTAAAAATGCCAATTTTGAAATCGCTTTTTTTGTAATTTAACATCATTCATTAAATAACGAAACCGATTAAGGAACGTAAACAGAACCTTCATCCGGTCGTATTTTTGAATTTCACCAAGTATGTGCGCCTTTAAATGATACAGTAGTTTGTCAAGTTTGAATTACTTTTTCACATACATGTATTAATATTGTTGTCAGCCTTACAGGACTTACTTACATTACTCTGACATTCATCATAGTATTTTAGCAATACTACTAACTAACTACGTTTTACATTTTTGAATTCAAATTCAAGTTTTGACGAATTTTTTTTTAATTTACTGCTGTGTAACTTTAACACAAAGTCTTCATAAAAAATAGACCGGCAATAAATAAGTCTGCTGAAGAAAATATTAGCCTTTCATCGCAGGCTATAAATAAATATGTTGTTGATAGAGTTAGAGATACTAAATACCTATAACGCTAGTCTATGCTGATAGTTTCACTCGCATGGTATTACTTTTTTAATTAATAATTCCGTTCTCACTTGAACGATTTTGATAAATTATAACTTAGATTTTAGGCCAAAACATTATATTTAAATAATTCGAAATCCATCCAAAATTGGTCTTTGAGTATTGGAAAAAATAGACAAACAGACGAGGATTTTAAAATATTTATAAAACATCTAAAAATACCTAGCTTTTACCAATAAGTAAAATTTTTGCTAACTCTACAATTTGTGATAAGGTAACTGCTTAATTATCGATATACCTAAAATTTATACATTTTTTAATCTAAAATTATCTCATTATTATGAAAAAAAGCTTTACAGTCATTGAAACAATAAGCGTTTCGATAGAATTAGGAAGACATATTTAAAACAAATAAGTACACTAGTTATATTACGGCGTTTCGTTCGTTCGGCGTTCGTTTTTTGACTTTTAAAACATAGATAGTCCACTCGTGTACCAAATTTCATTTCAACTAATGAAAAACACGATAGTGGTATGAATTTCGAACTGATTTGAAGCGAGAACATTTTACTTATGGGGCTGTAACATTAACAAAGGTTGTGCAACTCTACATTTATAACATATTTGGCATACTTATATTAATCGCCTCTGTGGTCTAGCGGTCCGTGTATTGAACTTGACTGCATGAGGTCCCGGGTTCGAATCCCGGGTCGGCCAACACAAATAAAATTGGATTTTTCCAATTTTCTAATAAAAAAAATGTTGGTCGGGATTGGAAATGTGCCCGGTTGGCGATAGGCTTGCCATCTATCACATTGTGGGACTAAGTGTCTTCGGCTAGTCGTGGGTGCCTTGGTTGTACCTCTGCCTACCTCTTCGGCCTATATCCCGAAGAGGCATATCGCCCCATATGGGCGTGAAGATATTTTCCATGTGACCATAATTTAAGATTTTAAACTTAAATCGTCGCGAATTAATAACATTTTTAATTATTTATACGGGATACTCACGATCTCTTTTTATTTTATTTGTCGATATTTCGGCCTAGTTGCATAGGCCGTGGTCACGTGGAATATCGACAAATAAAATAAAAAGAGATCGTGAGTATCCCGTATAAATAATTAAAAATGACCATAATTTACTAACTTTTCTTCTCATAATATTACATGGGGTATTTTTAAGAGGGATATATATTTTTTTGCAAATTTAAGCGACTAACAGATATGCACAATGACATATACATGTGTGTACATTATGTGTGTCTAAAATTTTATTTAATGTACCCAACATTAAATAATATTTTATTCCCAGTAATTTTATTTTTAGCGTATTTTTAATCGACTTTCAAAAAAGAAGACTTTCGATTCGGGTGTACCCGTGTTTTTTTTTGGGTTACCTCAAAATTTATACAATATGAATATTTTTTCTTGTTTAAATTTATTTAAAATATGTCACGTTGATCAAATTTAATTTGGTCACGTTTATTTTTTCTTACTTACCGCCACCACGTGGTTAATCATACTTTAAAAAATGTGTACATTCGTTTACTTAGACGACATATTAAAATCGAAGTCGGTTTTTTGCAGGTTTATTCAGTTTAAATCTATACATATAAAATAACAATAAATCTATATCTGCACATGAAATATTTTTGAAAAACAATTAAGCTCGTCCGGATTGGTACCACCGCCTTACCTATTCCTGCCATCATAACGTCCAATACTTGCCCATAACGTGTTCCAGTTAAGTTCCGGAGGGTAAGGTAGCCGGTAAGCTTACTTTTGCTCGAGGCCTAACATCCCGGCATCAGCTTGGCAACGCACCATTATCACCTTTGGTGTCTCTAGGCGGCGTGAATTTCTTACCATCAGGAAATTCGTCTGCTTGTTTGGCTTCCATTATCATAAAAAAACCGAAACGAGAGTTATTTAATTTTTTATCGGTTTACCTTTTCACTTTTCCTGCAAAAACTATGAAACTGAGTTTTAATGAATTTCGTGTTGTAGTAGCTATAAATCCCTATCAGTAGTTTTTACTGTGGGAAAATCTTTTTTTCCCATCATTAACCACGAAAAAACCCTGTCACACTTACACGGAGACGCTGGCAATGGTTCGATTTTGATCAATTTATTTATTATAATCATACTTCGATTGTCGATTGAACACAAGATATTTTAAAAACAGATAATATCTTATAATATCTTAAAGAGGATATAAATATCGATATTTGTATTGATAATTGTTTATGTGAAAATAAACTGAATAATTCGACAAATAGGGTTTTACAAGTAATTTTTATAGAAGTCGACTAAATATGCCTTTGAATTAATGCGGTTTTTATCTTTCATTATCTGTTATCCGTCATCCTGCTTATATTTCTGAACCAGCGAAGCATTCACACATTTACAACTTTTTCTTTAATGCACTTTCTGACCTCTGATTACAAGCGTAATTATTTTTAAAAGTATATTTTACGTGTGCCAAGGAACTTGTTAAAGAAAAATGAAGGGTAGGTATATCTGTTTGTTAAAAGTATGGCAGGCAAAAGATTGATGAAACAGATGTTCAATGGGGATGTGATTAGGTAGGTATCAGGCACCTTTGTTATGACAATAGAAGATACACAAGCAGACGGATTTCATGAGGGTAAGAAATTCATGCTGCTTAGGGACCAAAAGTAGTAACGGTTCGTTGCCAACCTGGGGCCGGGATATTAGACCTAGAGCAAAAGTTACAGCGATATTTTTGTTTGTGTTACTTAAAAATCTGTAGTGCAAGTGAGATAGGAATAATATAATTCGTCTGTAGTCTGGTAATGTGAATAAAATTATTTTCGGACATTACAATAAAGATAATTTATTTGGTAAAATTACTATCACCATTAAGCATATTATTAAATACCAAAACACCAGAAAACCAAATGCAAAGTATGAATACGAATAATTAATTAAATTTCACTTTTAATAAAAAAAATAGTCGACATAAGCACTAAAAAAATCAATCACCCCTTCAAATTGCTGAAAAATAGAATTTTTTTCAGTAATTTGTAGAATAATTTGCCATAAAATTTCTAAACCTTGAAAAACTAACAGGAAAATTAAAAATTTTCAGAATTCAATAAGGTTTGAAAAAAACCGTTAAGTATCTAACTTGAAAAAAAGTTACAAATTTATATTACAAGACATAAATAGTCCGATTCATATTTGATATGAGTTTTTTTTTCTTTATCAGCGATGATTTTTAGAATTTATAAAAAAAATGGTACTTAGCAAATAGAAAAAAAGTTTAAAAAGCTCAAACGCCGGAAAGGTCGGAACAAGTGTCAAAAAAACCTCAGCGCAGAGTTCACGTAAGACGTTACGCTACATTTGATAGACGAACACCGACAGGTCTGAACTGGAGCGTACGATGACGTCACAAGCGCCCACAGACAACGAGAGACCATATAGGCTAACCAAATAAGATTTTTTGAGGGACAGGATATGATAAAACGTCACATATTATGAACTGAATACTTATTGTGTACTATCGTTCTCATGTTTTTAATGAAAATCATTAATTTATAACTCCTACAAATCAACTGTGCACTCCGCTGTAATGCAACCCCTCTTCCGCTACCTCAAACGGCGCTCCGCATCTTCTTACCTTCATCAAACCGACCTTTTATCAACATAAAAAAACGTTAAACTAATAACAAATGCCGTCAAAGCTTGAGATGCATAGTTATTTCGTTAGGGTTGTAATATAAATACCATGATGTACAAATCACCTTTATCGGTATTAAAAATCAAGATAACGTTCAGTATACGCTACCAAAAAAATAAAGAATGTTAATAGTTTAATTAAAGACACAGTCCCGTAAAATATGAAATTCAACGTAACCCTACATCCATCCATACGCCCCCGTAATCTGCAAAACGGCAACCTCACTTGATAAGTTAATGACGTTAACGTAAGATTTGTTTAATCTTACGTCTCATTGCCTTCTTTAACATTTTCATTAATTGCAAGTAAATTGACTATTTGACAGTTCGTGGTAAATTATTTTAAAAATAGTTTATTTAATCCTTCTTTTAGTTCCGTTTTGCTGAAAAAGTGTTACATATACAGTACATCCCGTCACGTTACAAATTCTGTCTGTGACGTCATAGTATAGAAAAACCAAAACGGTTCTAAAGTCTGTTTATCTTAGGAGTCCAATTCGGTAAACAAACACCACTTGATAAAAAAACATCAAAGTTTCACATTAATATCACGCACTGAACTTAATGTTATTGGTTTTACATATTCAAAACTTAGTTACGGTATGATTAACACTGGAATCTGTTTCAAATTCATCAAATTAACACATAAAATTTGCAAAAAATATTAGAAATTGAAATCTATTTGCACAGATAAGTAACACAATATGAACTTGACAAATAGAACTTTAGATTGTCTATGCAATTTATAGACATGGGCAATGATGAATGCATTTGAATGGTTAATTTAATTATTCTTTTGCAACGACAAACAGTTTTGAAATTAAAATAAACAGGTAGCTTGTAATTCTTTTGTAAACAGTTTAAATCTTAAAATGTTGTTTTGTTGAAGGCAACTTTTTTGCGGAATAATCGGTAAATAAAAAAATAATCGGTTTTAAGTAATCGACTCCAGGAAATAATTAAAATCATAATCAAAATCAATAAATTTTTATTGACTGGATCTTTTTTCGAGATAAATACCTTAAAAAGAAAACATATATAAGAAAATATTTATAATTTTGCAATCTATTTGATATTAACTGTTGATTAACAAAAAATAATATAATAGTCTTTTAAAAAACAAAACATATACATCGACTTCAAGTAATCAATTCTAAGGAGTAGTCAGGTGTTTTAGATCATTTGTTGTCATTTGTCTGGTGGCCTCGCCTGTATATTACGAGTGTTAAAGTGTTAGGATTTTTAACCTCATTTGGTTTTGCTACTGACTTGTGTTTACTTTGTAGCCGACTTGTGTATTTTTTTTTTGTAATGGAATAGTTTTAATAACTAGAAGAACTTCTTCATTTGTATTTATTAAATGGTGCTTTAATTATTCATTCGAAATGAGTTTCAAAATGAAAAATAAACGTAATGTTTCATAAAAACAAATGTAAACCTATATAGTCTGTTTTTTTAAAGTCTGTTTATGTTAACAAATAGTACATCATAGAAAGACATCGAAGTTACACATGAATCATATTCTTTACATTCAACATGAATGGTTCGAAGTATACTTTCGCTCTAAACAGAAAGTTTAACACTAAAATCTGTTTTGAATTTACCGTTTTGATATTTTAAATTTAAGTAAGTTATCGGTCAGTTTTTTAAGTATTCTATAAACAAAGCTTAGTGACTATTAAGTTTGCAAAAGTAAACAATTACCTTTACGAGTTCAGGTCCTATTGTAGTTTGCTAAAACAATAAACCGTAGATAACATGTCTTATTATCCATTATAATTAAAGTACGTTGCCACTTTTCTTGGTCTTTCGATCAGTTTTATCTTTCCTATACAAAATGTGATGCTATTATAATATTAAGCACGAAAAAACTTTTCGTAATATTTTTGTAATGTGTTATTTACTTATCTAATAAAATAACAACTACAACAACCAGCGCCAACTGGGCACACGTCCAACCCCGGGCACCGCCATTTCCATTAGAAAACTCAAAACACACACTTTCCACTTTTTCCCTGTCGTCCGAACTGGGGATCGAACCTGGGACCTCAAGAATCTAAGTCCGACGCTAAACCGCTAGACCACAGTGGATCAGTTTTTAAACGTGTTTTTCATTACTAGTTTCCCAAAAAAAATATCATCCACCACTTTCATTATTTTCTTACCGAATATACACTATCCATTATGTTTAGGCAAGAAAGAAAGATAAACAAACACACTTTCCCTTATATGATATTACTACCATGAATACCATGAAAGCACTACTATTTACTAAATTACTATACTAGTATTGACCAATAAATATCATTTATTCACGGTAGTATGTCATTCTTGTTCATTCGGTCTTTTGATAATTCCCAACCCTATTCATTGTCTACGGCTTCCTAATGTCATTGTTCCGCCATTGTTGTTTACCAATTGGACTCCTAAGAAAAAACAGACCTTACGTATTCTGGTCGCTGACGCTCTATCGAACTCTTAGGCACTAGTGACGTTTCATATACTTCATGTAACAAAATGTTCAAAATTCGCTTTTCGAATTTCAAATCTCTTTTTCCACAGATAAGAATAAAGTGTTTTCATTAAAACTGTATTAATATTGTTTACTTTTAAACTTTTTTAAGTGTATAGCGCATAAGCACACGGCTCGTACGGTAAGAAATAACCATGGCCTACAGACACCATAAATATTATAGGTGCGAAACTATCTTGTGGCCGATGTGTCAGACCAATTGTGCAAGTCTACCGGTTACTCTCTCTCCGGAACAGAAAGTGATACTGTCATTGTAGAGCAAGGATAGATAAGGCGGTAAATCGCTATCCCGGACAAGTTGCAACCTACGCTTAACCCACCGTGGTTAAGCGTAGGTTGCAACTTGTTTTGTTGATAAAGACCCATAACCTTTGCTCACCTCATACGAGCTGACAGATGGTCTATTTAACACAGGGGAGATATCAGGGCGCAATTACATTTTATTACATTAACGCATTATATTGCAACAAAGAGAACAGAGAAAGCGTGTAGTAACTATTGAGGCGGAAAATCTTGAGATATGACGTCGAAAAAGAAAAAAACCTCACTCGCTCACTCACTTACGTTCTTTGTCAACATTGTGGAAAAACTTATCACTAAACACACCAACTCGCACTAAGCGTATTTTTTCCTCGACACTGAAAAAATCGACCGTACCGTATAAACGAGGTGGTACAAGAAAAAGTCTTAAATTAAAAGATAGTGTTGGCGCGAAAATGAGAAAGAGTGGGCTCCCTTAGTACATTAATATGGATGTGGAAGATGTAAGATTGCCAAAACAGATATACAACACGAATGTTGGTAGATATAAGTAAAGAGACCTAGATTGATTTTCCACGATCAAATTTTTCGGGTTTATATAAGGGTAGTATCAAGAGCCTCCGGAATCAGCATATTTGTTTGAAAAGAGTTTTAAATGGAAGAAAGCAAGGTAGGTCAGCAAGGATTGTAATATTTGGCACTCCACTACCCCGCTAGGGACAACAAAGATAAGTAAGAAGAATGAACAAACAAAGACTCATTTTCTACATTCAAAATAAAGACTTATTTTTCGTGTTCATCCGGTCTCATTTGCACAGTTGATCATCTTCCTTCCTGCCAGGCAGCTGTTAAGAGGCGAGCATGGGCTTACCGTCACTAGCACAGTGGCATCTGACTAGGTGGTAGAGTTTCGCAGCGACTCGCGCGAATTACTACCACTTTGGTATCTCTAGGCAGCGTAAATTTCTTACAATCAAGATATCCGTATGCTTGTTTGCCTGTATTATAAAAAAACAGTTTTAATGGATTTAGACAAGTAACACCTGATTCAATAAAATACATTTTTGTCACATTAGTCTAAGAGTGAATTTTAATAGACAAGTACAAACATGTTGATCAAAATGATGATTCACTTATAACATAATATTCAAACATATAAATAAAGAACGCATATTAAACGGGTCTGTGTGTTTAGCAAATTTATTTCTGGTATCTATTTAAGTATTTCTTTGTATAAGTATCGTTGACTAACACCCATAATATAAGCATATAATTTACTTACTTTGGGGTTAGATTCAATTTGTGTAACTTGTCCGGGAATATTTATTTATTATGAAAAAAATAGTTTATGTATATAGCGTATAAATTAAAGAAGAGCCACTTCCTGTTCATGTTTTGCGTAAACAGGCAAGGCAAAAGGGTAACAAATTTCTAAATACCACAACAAACAGGTGCTTGTAAAAGGAGTTGACCCTAAATTGAATAAAAGTTAACTAAGTTTTTTCTTCAATTTTCTAATAAAAACAATGTTGCCTGGGAATATGTGCTCGATTGGCGATAGGCTTGCCACCTATCACTTAGACTTAGTGTCTTCGGCTAGTCATGGATGCTTCTACCTCTGTCTACCTCTTCGGGGATACGGGCATGAAACTAATTTAAATTAGAGTGTTATAACAATAAATGGTTATTGAGTTACAATTGATAATAGTGGTCTAGCGGTTCAGGTGTAGGACTTGACTGCATTAGGTCTCGGGCTCGAAACCCGAGTCGGGCAACAAAAAGAAAATTTAGTTTTTCCAATTTTCTAATAAAAAAAATTGTAGCCCGGGATTGGATAAGTGCCCGGTTGGCGATAAGCTTGCCACCTATCATATTGTGGGACTAAGTGTCTTCGGCTAGTCGTGGGTGCTCTGGTTGTGCCTCTGCCTACCTCTTTGGGGATATGGGCGTGAAGATACTATACTATACTATAATTGATAATACATATTTTTCCCGTGTTGGTGTGGGTTCCTTTGTAGAATAGACCATCTGCCTTCCTGCCAGGCAGCTCGTAAAAGGTGAGCATAGGCTTACTGTCACCAACACCGTGACATCTTACTAGGTAGTAGAGTTTCGCAGCAACTCGCCCGGATTAGTACCACCGCCTTTCCTATTCCTGCCGCCGTAACGTCATTGCTTGCCGTTGACGTGTTCCGGTTCGAAATGTTATTTAACCAGTAAACTTACCTTTGCTCGAGGCCTAATATACCGTC
>NJDC01002251.1:86495-96555 GCA_002245475.1 Calephelis virginiensis | reverse complement strand
ATATTTTCCCCGTGTTGGTGTGGGTTCCTTTGTAGAATAGACCATCTGCCTTCCTGCCAGACAGCTCGTAAAAGGCGAGCATAGGCTTACTGTCACCAACACCGTGACATCTGACTAGGTAGTAGAGTTTCGCAGCAACTCGCCCGGATTGGTACCACCGCCTTTCCTATTCCTGCCGCCGTAATGTCATTGCTTGCCGTTGACGTGTTCCGGTTCGAAAGGTTATTTAACCGGTAAACTTACCTTTGCTCGAGGCCTAATATCCCGGCCTCAGGTTGGCAACGCACCATTACCACCTTTGGTGTCTCTAGGCGGCGTGAATTTCTTACCATTAGGAAATACGTCTGCTTCTTTGCCTTCCATTGTCATAAAAAAATTGGTGTACATTTTTGCAGAACTGCAGATTTTTTTTAGTTTTACTCCACTTAAATTATTTTAATAGTTTTCAATGTAATACAAAGTATACGCCATGAATTCGTGGTGCATACGTTGTATTGTTAACATGTGGTCACGGGCTCCAACTTAACACCAGGTGGTCCTCGGTTTATACGTGGATATATTACTATAAAATCTATTTTCAGCAACTCGTATCCATTGGCCTACACTTAAAAATTCATAATTTAATGGAGCTTTCTCGCACGTGCTTGTCAGGGTTCCGTAGCTAAAATTACAAAAACTAAAACCCTTGTATGGTGCCACTAACTTACCTGTTTTGTGGTCAAAATTGGAACTAAACGTCTTTCGTAAAACGTCATGCGTTTCTGAAGTGTTTGAAACTAAAATTAAATTACTACGACTACATTTTTTAATTATGGTCAAAATTGGAACTAAACGTCTATTTCGTAAAACGTCATGCGTTTCTGAAATGTTTGAAACTAAAATTAAATTTCTACAACTAAATTTTTTTATAATTTTTTGTTATTGTCATTAGATTATTTTTTAACATAAAGTACTAAAAATCAATAACTAAACAATAACTCGAAATGATATAGACAGAACAATAGACATTTTTTAGTATATACATTTAATTAAATTTACTTAAATATGTAAAGGACTATGGGGCAAAACAGTTACGATTATGTACCTTAAATTATATAATTCCATTCCTACTAAATAACATCCCAAAATTTTACAAATTTAATTTGAAGAAATACTTTCTACAAAAGTTTATTTAAAGACATTCCTTGCAAAGTTCATTTTTAATAACTGTTTAACTTATTAATTGGTTGGTGTACGTATTAATCAAAAGTATTATTATAAACAATGAAGTATACAGTTAAACCAACTACATTTTTTGATATACTCAACAGTAGTAATAGTCTTCTATAAATTTTAAAGATAGAAAAAATGTCTCCCCAGACAAGATTTGAACCTGTAACCTTTCGTCGTCGTCGTCGTTTCGTCTTTAAAATTTATAGAAATTTATCCCAAGCACAGGGCAAGTGCTAAAATAAAAAGTAGTAATAGTGTTATTCTTTAATGAAATATGTAAAAAAATATTGTAATTGCTATTTCTCGATAACATTCTCAGAATTACTAGACACACTACACTAGGGATGCTTAATATTTACGAACGGATAAGCTAGTCGCACTCTCGCTGGTCATGGTATTGGACAGTTCACCCATGTATATATATATGACAATTTCATATGCCTGAAATTCGACCTATTCTGGTTTAAATTTAACGGATTTTACCCATTATGAACGGATAAGCTAGTCGCACTCTCGCTGGTCATGGTATTGGACAGTTCACCCATGTATATATATATATATATGACAGTTTCAAATGCCTGAAATTCGACCTGTTCTGGTGGAAATTTAACGGATTTTACCCATTACAAAATTTCACAACGCTGCTAAAGAAGCATTTACCTCAAAAATAATAATACGGAACCCGTCACATGCAATGCGACTGCCACTTCCCTGATTTTTTAATCTGCAATAACGCTCCTCGTTTAATAATCAAAAGCTTTTCAGACAAGAGTGGCGCTAGCCTCAGTGTTTACATTTGCACCTCAGTTTGTTTATCTGGATATCATCCGTCGTTTTTCCTTTGTTAATGTTCATTCTCTCATTATTAAATGGTAACGCTTTTTACAGACGACCGACACATTTTTTGTGACGGAGCGTAGAGTCGATATTCTTGAGAAGTACTCTTAGGGCCACTTGCATATTCCGGGGTTGAAAGATAGAAATAAAGAAAGAAAGAAATCATTTATTGACAGACAAAATTTTACCACACATCATTAACAAAAAAACATCTAGAAATCTTACCTAACTCTAAAAAAAAGCAACTTAAGTAATATAGTTTAACTACATAAAAAACTTCATAAATATGTAACTCTGAGTTAAATTTGATTGGAGTTAAATCACTTTATATTTGATTGTTTAACTCACCTTTAAATTTAACCCAGGAATTTGAAAGCGATCCTCAGGGCCTTCAATATTGAGTTAAATTGTCAAATATAAGGTGATTTAACCCTACGCTTACTCAGCATTAAATACTTAACCCAGAAACGTACACGTGGTATTAGAGTAATATTTTTTCAATGCTATAGTTTTACTGACAAGAATCCCTAATGTTATATACGTGAATGCAAGTTTGTGTATTACACTTAAACTCAAAAATTACTTAATCATCATGAAACTTCAACAGATTCTCTTGGAAGTATTAAAAAACACGCGACACTGTTTTAATGAATTAAATACGAGTGAAGTTGCGGGTAAAAGCTTGTAAAGCTATTAAGTCCAACTTTTTATTTCCAAGCATCGAACCTTCCATATTTGCATATAGCAATTGTTTTTGATGAATGTTTGTGGTATAAGAGATTAAACAAACACACATTTCTTCTGATACCAAGAAATAACTGTAGCCTTTAGATTACATAGATATTAAAGATAGGCTGTACTGTGGTGGGAGTGTTGAGCCAAATGTGCAAATCTACTAGCCACTCCGTTAAATAAGAAATGGGATTGTATTTTCTTGATGTCGATGTAAAGATGCCACTGCTTTACCATAGAACCTGATAGGACTGACGATCGACTAGTTACCAAAGAACCTGATAAGACTGACACTCGATTAGTTACCAAAAAACATGATAAAACTGATAATTGACTAGTTACCGAAGACCCTGATAGGACTGATAATTGACTATGACGGGTTATGAACATTTTCTATCATTTAAGCCCGATTATACGAAATCGATGGACAACTTGATGCCAATTCAAATAATTAGATTAAAGTCAGATGCTAAAGCTAATGCCAAAAAATAAAAATAAAATATTTTTTTTTTTAGATTCCATTATCAAATTCTAATCATCAAAACTCCTCTTGTTAATTCCACAAGCATGATCACATATTCGCATTTACCCCACTCAACAAAAACACCGTGAGAACCATTCAACAATTTATTTAATCAAGTGCCAATAAACTCATTAATTTACTATTTTACGTAATAGTATTTTATTGTAGTATAATTAAGATCAATTCACATGTTTATATATCACGTAGCTAAAACATAATAATATCATAAAACAATATCTCAACACCAAAATAATCAAATAAAAAAATAAAACTTAGTTTACACGATGTAAATATAGAGTATATGTTACAACTAAACTCAAAAATCCTGTTACAACTAGGTTTAGCCGGTAAAAGCAAAACTTAACCCGATCTTACAATAGCCAATTACTACATCCAGTTATAACCAGCTAATCTTAGTTGTAACTGGACTTCGGACTTTAGCCGTAACGTATACATCAAGAACTTAGTTGTAACAGGACTTCGGACTTTAGCAGTAACGTATTTACATTAAGTGACATGTGAGAGAAGATGTTCAAATTGTGACACTTCGAAGTTAAAAACTTCGAAGTGAAAACTTCTTTAGCGGCGTTGCGCTCTTTTTTGGAATGGGTAAAAACTTCTAAACACGCGTTAAGACATGTGACCTGATTGAAAAATTTGTAAGACGGCGCAGGGCGCTTGCGCGAATGTTCATGTTGTCATGTTTGTGTACGATAGCGCAATAAATGAGTATTGTATTCTACCACATAAGTGATAGTACTTTCGTACTGATAATTAAAGCAACTCGTACAAAATTATTCCCTAACCATTCCAAAATATCAAAAATGCACAACGTTAATATTCAAGTTTTCACTTCTGCCGGCACTACCGGGGTGCAACTTTTTTGAGAGTTATATGTTATCTAAACCAAAATAAAAAAATGTGTTAACACGGATTGTCGAGTGTCCATTTTTTGTGGTAAGGAGACTAGTATTTAAACAAATAATCTGACAATAATAACATCGAATCAGAGTGGATGTAGGAACACCGTCATTCCTAAATCTGATATACGACGTGGGCATCAAATGAGCTGTAAATCTAATTATTCACGTGAAATAGGTTAATTATGTCTAACTGTGTCTAAATCTAGTCAGTTTAAAGCTACGTCTTCATTAAATGATGAAGTTTGGAACTTTTAAAAAAATCATTAAAAAAATAAATACCTTCACGATCGTATCCTCGAAGTGGTAAGCAGATACCAGAAGTGTTACTCGTGCATCTCGATATCATGGGAATTGGCAATTAGAATCGTATATGTCATTTGAGGTACTTTTGAACACAGTACTAGCGGATTATTAATATTTAGTTACAAATAAACTTAGCGAATCTGATAAAATAAAAAACAATGAACTGTTTCTTATTGTCTAAATTCAAATAATTCGCCAGTAGTGTGTTCAAGAGTATCTACCAAAAATGTACTCGATTCCAATTTACAGCATTACATAAATCGAGGTTCACGAGTAACTCTACAGGGCACATACGATTTGCCGAAATTTCTTGGTCCCACAATGTGCTGAGTGGCAAGGCTATCATCCACCGGGCACTTATCTAATCTCAGTTGTTCTTGTTATTACTATCTAAATTCAGTAATGTATACAAATTTTAAAATGGAAATTTAAAATATTAATAAACATAAAAAAGGCGATCGCATTCCATACAAGTATTTCTTACATTTAACCTGGTTATAAAAATCAACAAAACAAAAAGGAGACACACATAAATTAAACTAATAAGAAACTAAAAATAAAAACCACAACTACGATTAAAAAAAACTGTTTTTTTAAAAACTTATTAAACTGTTTTATTAGCCTAAGTATTATTCAAACATAATAATAAATATTCAAACAAAAACGTCAACATACTATGTTTTTCCAACAGCATCAGACAGTGCCAGCAACTTAGCCTACCTAACTGTACTGAAATATAGCCTATTTTAGATTTGAGTAATAAATTTCTTATTCTAATATCAGTTCCAAAACTTTTTACTATACTACTAACTTTAAGGCAGAGAGTATAGGGGGCCAAATTTTATGATCCTTGCAGACCTACCTAGTTACCTCTACATTTAGTACTCTTTTCAAATAAAAACTAGTTTCAAGTTTCAGAGACACTTGACACCACCCTCCAAAAAATCAGATCGATTTAATCATGGAACGTCACCCTAGGTCTCTCCTCCATCTATATCCTTCCACATTCGCATTGTACATCTGTTTTGTCAATCTTTCATCTACCGTTTTTTAACCGAGTTCAAGAAAACGCCCCTTTCGTTTTCTTGAACTCGGTTAAAAAAATCTCAATTCGTTCTGTATATTATTATATGTATGTACACCGATTTCTTTGAGGTTTCTGAACCGATTTACGTGATTTTTTTTTTGTTTGATACGGAATAGAATTGGTATCATAAAAATTTTCCAAAAAAAATCAGGTTGGCCCATTAGTTTTTATTTTATGAGCATTTTTATCTACTCTCACCTATCCCGATGTCTATTTTTATTAAATTAAATCATATCAGCAATAAACTAAAAAATATTAAATAAAAATAACTACCGAAAGCGATAACATAAAACCGACTTAACTTTACGTAACGTTACGTAAAGTTAAGTCGGTTTTATCCACATGACCGACCCAACGGAGCCAAACCTTTCTCATTTTTACACTAACACTTTCTTTTAAACCAACTCTTTCTCACAATGTTACGAAACGGTCAGCGTAAAAAAGACTTTTCGTAGCGCTTTAATTTCGACTGTATTTATTCTACTTTCATGCTTTTTCAGACACAATCAATTCTGGCTTCCATAAAGTAACGTTAGGATAAGTACCCTGACTGAAAACCTCGCTTTAAAATAGCTTAGACAGCGCTCTTTTCAGACTATTCCTTGGACTCACTCTTCTTTCCACATCCACGGTGTACTATCCATCCATTCAACCTTGCTAAAAGCACTACCAATATATAAGACAGTTCCTATAAATGGTATATATATTGTTTCATTATTCGATCTCCTCTGTGGTCTAGCAATCAGGACTTTTTGAGGTCCCAGGTTTGATTCGCCGGTCGGACAACAAAAAACGTAGAAAATGCATATTTTCAATTTTCTAATAAAATATCGTTACCCCGGATTGGATATGTGCCTGGTTGGAGGAGGCTTGCCATCTATCGCATCTTGGGGCTTAGTGTCTTTGGCTAGTCTTGGCTGCCCTGGTTGTGCCTCTGCCTACCTCTTCGGGGATATGGGCGTAAAACCACTTTACTTTTAATGATTCGTTATTAAAATATAAGTCAATATATTAGTATATTATAGCGATGTAATTCTCCTAATAGGACAGTAAAGCCGGCAGAGCGGATCCGAAATAATGGTGAACCGTCAACCCGTAACGTCCGCTGCTATTATGAAAGAGGCTTTTAGTAAGACGCCATGACTTGGTAGCAACCGAAGGTCGAACACACCTTTTTGTTTTAAATATTGATTTGCAACTTGCAATTGTCTACATGAGAACATCTATTTATATTAAAACTAATCAACCCTGCGAATATCGTATCGCTTGACATTCGCAGCTAGTAAGAATTTGTGTGGAAAAATGCTTTTTTCAACTTCACTGAAATTTTCCCGGTTTTCTCTTCTTACAAAGGTGAAGATTGTTATGAAGAGAAAACTAGTGGAATTGCAGAGAAAACAGGAAAAACAATATTTTATTTTTTCCATACAAACTGTTGGTAAATGTTAATGTCAAGCGATACTAAGTTCGCCGAGTCGGCTATTATTATATTTTACTATTATATTATTTATTTATTTATTATATTATTTACTATTATATTTAAAAATTAATCCCTATCTTCATTGGTCGCCGCATCACACATGAACTGATAGACATACTTTATTATTTTTTGTTGTTTTAGTCATTGTCAGGAAAAGGTTCTCAAGGCGAGGAAAACCAGGAAAATTGTATGGAAATTGGGAATAAAAATACTTTATTTTTTCCGTACAAACTGTTGCTAGCTGTTCATTTTAAACGCTATAAAATTCGCCTATTGCCTCTAGTATTTATAGGCGACGCGTATTTACGTATATATGTGTGTGTGTGTGTGTGTTTCACATTTTTTAATTACTGACAAAAAAATTAACACTTTCAATGCTTAAGTTACCCAGTCTTATACCTCCGACCAATCCTATTTTTATGGGATTGCAAAACAAACGAGTATTAATGGTGTGTTGCCAACTGTTTGAGTAAGTGAGTAAGCTTACCAGCTACCTTGCAGGCGAAAACACGTCAAAGACTATTACTGTCATTAATAGGAAACGAACACTGACAGGAAAAGGCAAAGCCATAACGTTTAGCTTGCTATCGTTGCGTTTCGGTTTTTGTGCTCTGTGAACTACTATTTAATACATGTACACTTCTAAAAATATCTTCACACCCATATCCCCGAAAGGTGTGCAGAAGCACACCAGGGCGCCCACAACTATTCGAAGTCCCAGAATGTGATGTGTGGCAAGCCTATAGCCAACCTGGCTGATATCCAATCACGGGCAACGTTATTTTTATTAGAAAATTTAAAATATACATTTTTTAACTTTTTTGTTGCCCGACACTGGGATCGAACCCGGGACCTCAAGAAGTCAATTCAGCTAGACCGCTAAACCACAGAGGTGGATAACCATCTTATATGCTCCTAACTATCAAAAAACTCTATGTACTTTCAAAACCCGTAAATCAGATATTCCCAATCATATAGTATTATCTAATAGCGCCCTTGTTGTATGTAAGTCATGCATCCGCACTCAATGTAATCAGTACCGACCCATTGATGCGTTTACTAATTGTAATTACTATTGTGTGATTGCTTGTGTGTGTATGACCTGCAAACATAAGAGTCAAGGTTAGAAAAGTTTGAGAACCATTGGTAGGAATTCTGTTAGCGAAAACTAGACTAAACTAACTTAATATTGGACCCTAAAATTTTCCATTAAATTTTTTTATTGAGATCGCTCAAGCCTGATGCGTGGACCACGCGAAATTCATTTTTAAATATATACGACAATTAAAGTTTCATATGAATATAGAATAAACACCTCTATGGCGTAATAGTCCGATGACAGACTTGACTTCATGAGGTCCTGGGTTCAATCCCTGGGTTGGGCAACGAAAAGAAAATTTCATTTTTCAATTAAACTTACTTGGAATAGGATATGTTCCCGGTTGACGGTATGCTCGCCACCTATCATATTTGGGACTTTGTGTCTTTGGCTACTTGTAGGTGCTCTGGTTATGCGTCTCGCTACCTTTCGATATAAGCGTGAAG
Organism: Calephelis virginiensis; assembly: GCA_002245475.1. Classification (NCBI taxonomy): domain Eukaryota; kingdom Metazoa; phylum Arthropoda; class Insecta; order Lepidoptera; family Riodinidae; genus Calephelis; species Calephelis virginiensis. The sequence continues at coordinate 87,913 of NJDC01002251.1, read as the reverse complement.
ATACTTTTAAATTTTAATTTGTTTTGTTTTTTTCCGCAATAATCGCTCAATTTTTCCTTTACAAAATACCGCATAAAACAATAAGTTTAAATAATAAAAAATAGTATGTGGTATCTCCAAAAATTCTAAGTATTAACGGATATAACAAATAAATGTCTAATATACAAGAACAAAGCTTTACTTTATGTTTGTTTTCAAGTCCTATTTTATAACTGGAATTATCAAGCGTCTAGCAACTGGGCTACAAAAATACCGAAATGACATCGTGCGTCCAACTAAAATGTCCACCAGATATACGACTGAACGGATAGAAAAAATTAATGATACATAGAAATAAAAATAATTTTGGCTCGTTATTTTTTCGCGAAACAGTATAAACATCAACATTTCTGATTACTTTCGTTACTCACTCATGAAAATCAGAGTATTTTTAAATAACGACTAAATACCCTTATAACCACCCTAGTATTATAAGTTTGACGCGTCTATACGTCTATACGCGACTCGAGATCGTAAAATCAAGATCCCTCGGGATTAGAAGTCTCAATCCCGCGGGATTCCGTCAATCTCGAACGAGATCTCGTCATATTATGCTTCGGGATTGGTCCCGATAAATCACATGAGATCTCGCGAGGTCAGGATCGGGATTGCATTCCATAGTGAGAAGGGTAATGAATGTGGACAAAGTCAGGCAGGTCTCCAAGGTTCGTGACATTTAATCCCGATACTCTTTGCCTACCAAGCTCAGGACTTGGCGTGAAAGTTTGTATCTATGTATTACATATTAGACTCTAATTCTTTATGTATGTTGATCGTTTTCTCTGTCATTTTTAAACCTATTTCAACATAGGTAGTTACATACATTCACGCCAAGGACTTGCTGTTTTATTACGGGGTAGGCAGAAAGTATCAAGTGCCAAATCGCAAATCTTTCTTGCTTTCTCCACATTCATTACCCTTTTCATGCAAACACACCGGTTTTGGAGACTATTTAAGCGCGCTGACGTTTTAATTTTTTTTACCAAAGAACGTACTTGCGAGGCAGTTCTATTGCCACCAAGTTTGGATCTGATGATGGAATCCAAGTACAATATAGAAAAGTAGTTATATTTTGTGCCTTATCGAAATTGAAGTCAGTTTTTTTTCAGTTTTGCTTTGGGATTCCTTTAGGGAAAGTGTGGAATAAACCTATTTACTTTCATGTACGTAGATGATTTACCTATTGAAATAGAAGACAGTTTTTTGCAGTTTTATAGCGCTGCAATTATCATACAAACACTCCGATTTCGGAGACTTTTGATGCCACTTCTTCCTGCCGTAGAGTTTCGCAGCGGCTCGCCCGAATTAGTATCACTGCCTCACCTATTCCTGCCCCATATATGGTCCGGTTCGGTGGATAAGGTAGCCAGTAAACTTAA
>NJDC01002251.1:47755-72269 GCA_002245475.1 Calephelis virginiensis | reverse complement strand
TGTGTGTGTGTGTGTGTGTGTGTTTGTTCGACGATAACTTGAGTAGTTTTGATCCTATCGTCATGAAGTTTGATAGGTGTATAGATATGCTGAATATAAATTTCGGACTTATAGATTGTGATTTTTTTGTTAATATTAATAACGCAGTACTAAAATAATTATCTGTATCGTGTACATATTCTTTTTCTCGCTATATAAATAGCATCTATTTCGTCTGACAACAAATCCTCGAAAATCGAGTAGTGAGCGAGACATAGAATCCTTTTATTTAACTTCGTATTACTTTTTGAAATATTTATAATAAATTATGAAGTATAAGTTTTGCAAATTAGACTATCTGCCTTCCTGATAGGCAGCTTGTAAAAGGCGAGCATATGCTTACCGTCATTAACACCATGACATCTGACTAGGTGGTAGAGCTTTTCAGCGATTCGCCCGAATTAGTACCACCTATTCCTGCCGCCGTAACGTTGGTGCTTGCGGTGTCGTGTTCCGGTTCGAAGGATAAGGTAGCCGATAAACTTACTTTTACTAGAGGCCTAACAGCCCTGCCTCAGGTGGGCAACGCACCATTACCACCTATGTTGTCTCTAGGCGGCGTAAATTTCTTACTATTAGAAAATCTGTCTGCTTGTTTGAATTCCAATATCATAAAAAAATGATATTGCTTCAAGCACTTACTGGGTACTTACTTATACTTATCCCACAATGTTGCAAATGTTTGAGTCAGTGGTTCCCAATCAGTTTTTAACCACCACCATTAAAGGCCAGTTTAAGCCCATGTGCCATTACTTAGTAGTTACTCGTAAAGATTGTAGAAAACTGCCCCTTTACCTGGTTATGTGACTACTTTCGTACGCATATCACATAGTGCTCCTCGCCTAATATGTATGATTGACCTCAACTGTACCCGACCGTGTGGTGTAATTGTTAAGAAAGTGAGTTTCTCGGAAAACTATTGGCCCCATTTAGTATCTGCTTAAGTAGGGTTTAATTGCAAACTAATTAATATGAATTTTAATTATTAGTACCGTTAATAGTGTATTTTATGTCAACCGCATAATATGTCCGCACTATAACTAGAAAATCCGCTAGTTCGTTTTCTGTAAATACTATGAAACAGGTAAATAGAGATGGCGAGTGTTTGTTACTGAATATGAAAGACTTATTAGCCTTAGCAATACCTCTTTTCAAAGACCTAGAAACGGAATTATACTCCTTTTAGAGTGCAGGTGTTCTTAATACAGGACCTTGCCAAAGCGGCCCAACCTTGGTAACATTTCCGCTTACCTTGTTATCTAATCCTTATAATTTATTCTTGAAATTTGCTTATCTATTATAATATGAAGGAAAGTGATCGTTCTGGATTTTCAATCACTAGATTAAAAGCAGCAGCAATGCTAGCGGCATTAACCGGTAAGAACGCTACGGCCCCGTCTGTGCCAGCTTATTGGACTGCAACCAGACCAACATACAGTATGGCACTACCACACGGAAAAGTGACTGACTGCACTTCTGGAACAATTCAGAAACCCGAGTTTCTGTACTGTCTTACTAGTGGGCAATGGGGTTTTTATATCCCTAGGCCCATAAATACGCCTGTAATTACAATTGTATCATTAAAGTAATATATTTTTGTTTCAAACACAAATGTATTTATTTATCCGTTACTGTACATAAATAAAGTAATTGAGTACAAAAGTCGAACATAATGTACGTATTATTTTCCAATCAACTTTTAGGTTTACAAAGATCACGTGTGTAGGCACCGTATACCTATTTATAAGAAAACAAAGAATAAAATAAACGAATATAACTTGTATTTTATAATCGCTTTTCGCTTTTGTTTCAACCATTCAGTAGACATAGATGTAAATTTTCCTTATGTACGAACACGAGAAAAGACGAGATCATTTTCCCCGACTACTATTTTTTACTACTATTACCCAAAAACTATGGCTAACCACCTCTAAAATCTTGTTCCAAAGCAGTATTATTTTAGCTACACCATAACATGGTTGCATCTACCGCAACCTTAATAAATTCTTTTTTAGGCACTGAAACATAGCGATGCTAAAATATTATCGCACCGGAATACTGTTGCAATTAAGTCAGTGGTTCCCAATCAGATTTTAATGTGTACCACTAAAAGCGAGTTTTAAACCCACTCAATTTTGTAGCAATACTTAGTACGTACTGGTAGATACAGTTGTCTTTTTCGTCTAAATAAAATAATATTTTAATAAATTGAAATGTAATTTATAAGTTAAATATTAAATTTAGTAATTTAAGCATACACATATTAAGCAATTAAATATTTGTATACATTTTAACATTCAAATCACTGGCCTTTTTTTAAATTTTTAATAAATATTTTATTTATATGTTTAATTAAAATGTGTACAAACAAATTTGAATGTAGATTAATTTTAATCCTATCAACTGTACACTACCACCGTTTCCAAACCCATCCAGGTGTTAGAAGAGACAGCGAAACAAATTCATATGCCACCATGATTTCTTTACTTAAGTTAGGACATCATTTCACGGCCATTTTAATATTTAAGTAACGGTCGCACTCAGACACATCAATCATCTCTTAATCAGTCACTGTAACTTAACGACATATTACATGTTAATTGAAGTATCTGAGTGCAGCCATTCCGTTAACTTAACATTCCGTTGTTTAAACCGACTCCAAAATATAGAGGTCATCAATTCAACTGCATTTTTTTATAATATTGAAAGACAAACAAATAGACGGATTTGGCAAGAAATTCACATCTCTTAGAAACACCACAGGTGGTAATGGTGCGTTGATAACCTGAAGCCGAGATGTTAGGCATGATGTTAGTAAGTTTACTAACGGCAAGCATTGACGTTATGGCGGCGGGAACAGTCAAGGCGGTGGTACTAGTCCCGGCGAGTCTCTGCGAAACTCTACCACCTAGTCAAATGTCTGGGTGTTAGTGACGGTTAGCTTATGTTTGCCTTTTACGAGCTGCCTGGCAGAACGGCATATGGTCTATTCTACAAAGGAGCCCGGACCAACAAGCGGCATTATGTGCGCGATCACTCAGCCATTAAACAAGAGATTCAACTAAAAAAATTTGAGTTTAATTAAATAATATTTGGACTTAAGTTTTTGCAGTTTTAAAGGGTTTAAATTGTTGCCAATTATAGGTAGTAGAATGTTGAATAAATTTATACGGGATCATCTGGAAATCATTAAACCTTTAAAAGAAAGGGATCGCAACGCAAGGATATAAATTGAGTTGGCTTTTTGTAATTTAATTATATTTAAATAATCGTATCTACAGTCAGAGCTTATATTTACTATCAGGTGATTTTGACGTCTTTCTGAGCCTTTACCATGGGCTGCTATAGATACCGCTCCGTAGTTCGATCGAAATCTATAGCGCTTTTGGTAGAAAAATGTAGTTCTCTTAGTTACCAGTAGAGGCGCTGTACAAAGTTTTCATACAAATAATTTACGTAGATGCTAGCGAGTACAGTAAACTCGACAAGGCATAAACTCATAGTAGGGGCTCTGGTGATAAGTTTTAACGTCTTTCTGAGCCTTTACCATGAGCTGCTATAGATACCACTCCGTAGTTCGATCGAAATCTATAGCGCTTTTGGTAGGAAAATGTAGTTCTCATAGTTACCAGCAGAGGCGCTGTACAAAGTTTTCATACAAATAATTTACGTAGATGCTAGCGAGTACAGTAAACTCGACAAGGCATAAACTCATAGTAGGGGCTGTGGTGATAAGTTTTAACGTCTTTCTGAGCCTTTACCATGAGCTGCTATAGATACCGCTCCGTAGTTCGATCGAAACCTATAGCGCTTTTGGTAGGAAAATGTAGTTATCTTAGTTACCAGTAGAGGCGCTGTACAAAGTTTTCATACAAATAATTTACGTAGATGCTAGCGAGTACAGTAAACTCGACAAGCCATAAACTCATAGCTCTGGTGATAAGTTTTAACGTCTTTCTGGGCCTTTACTATGAGTTGCTATAGATTTCGAAAATTGACATATCGAAACCTATAGCGCTTTTAGTTTGAGAATTTAGCTCTCTTAGTTGCCAGTAGAGGCGCTATTCAAAGTTTTCACGCAAATATTTTCCAGACACGCTGGCGAATTGTGGTAAGGCCTCTTTCTTTTACAATTCATACAGTAATTTCATAGCAATGTAATAATAGACACGATTTATCTCTAGTGTTATAGGATTCCCAGAACAAATGCGTAGTGGCGCCTTCGCCAGTTGTGATAGCAAAATAAACAAGTCTAGATCGCGAAATAGATATAGGAATAGTGCTATCGTAAACAGTTTTATTTTTGATGTTTCACTAAAGTTGGAACGAAGTTCCTTATTGCGCGTTGTGAATGGGGGCTAGACGGAAAAAAATCTTACGAAAATGTTGTCACGACACTTTTTGCTCTGTGGTCTAGCGGTTCAGTAGTTGGACTTGACTGCATGAGGTCCCGGGTTCGAATCCGGGGTCGAACAATTTTTTTCAATTTTTTTTTCATTTTCAATTTTTTTTATTATCATTTTCTTTTTTTATATTTTATTTTATTATTTTTTTTATATTTTTATTTACTTTTTTTTATTTCATGTTTCTAGAATTTCTCTGTCTGTCTCTCTCTATAAGAGAGATTGATAGAGATTGAGAGAGAGGGAGGGAAAGAGAACTTCGTTCCATCCGTGTGTCCCTTGACACCTCTCAACTTTTTTTTATTATAAAAACGCTTGAGTAAATTGTAAGTGATGCTGTAATATCAATGTCAAAAGCGGAACATTTTAGCAAGCAAATTATTTTATATCGCCAATCACGAGAAATATTTTATAGGTATTGAATATTTAGATATTATATTCAGCTTTTTATCCCTTTTGTGAAATTAGTTGAATGAAATTGCTAATTCTACAACCTGCTTTATGTCTGTCTACATAAAGCAGGTTGTAGAATTAGAAACGAAATTAAAGTTTTTATACACTAGGGAAAAATTATTGCAAAAAATATATAATTCAATTTCTTTAATGCCTGTATGTTATGTAGATTACATTTTTTTTTTATTTTTAAACATATTTAGGCCTAATTTATTATAACTTTCATTATAAAGTCAGCTCCACCACAACAAACTGAGAAGTACACGGACGTCCATTTTTTAATAAAAAAAAGACTACAGATACTAATAGTACAATACCAATCTGAAACTATGCAGTTAAAAATGAGTTTAATAATTAGTCTTTTATTAGTTTCTTAGTTTAATTATAGAAGTATCTCCATTTATAGATCACCCCATAATCCAAAATGAATGTAACACAATGAGGTTAAAGTAAAAAAAAGTAAGAAAAAAAACTTTTTTTTTTTATTATTAATAATTTTTCGCGAGACATTTGCAGAGATGATAAACCTTTTTGATTTTTTTCAAAACAATTTGCGATAAAAACGTTATACGAAAATCGTGAAAAGGTAGGAAATCGTGCAGTGTGTTAATATGCAAGTAAGGCAATGGGGGCAGACATCTAGTTCGTAGTCTATCTGAAACGTTTACCGAAACTTTTATACACGGCGGGTAATATAAACATATAGGTCAATGTATCGCCGTGAGATACAAATTCCGCGAACACAACGTATCTCGCAACATGCTTTCGAGTCATCCGCGATCAAGGTAACTAGCTCGCTATTACATTTTATTGTAAAAAGATATATTGAAGTGATTGAAAAGTGTTCAGAGGAATTTTCAACCTAACGCCACGTGTTGTTTCCAAAGTACTTTTTTTATATACAAGAGGAGGCAAACGAGCAAGTGGGTCACCAGATGGAAAATGATCACCGCCGTCTACGGACATCCGCAACACCAGGAGTGTCACAGATGCGTTGCCGAAGGAATGAGTACGCTCTTTTCTTGAAGGTCTCTAAGTCATAGTTGTTTGGGAATACCGCCCTCGGTAACTGATTCCACAAAGGAGTCGTGCGACGAAAAAAAAAACGTCTTCGGAATCGCACAGTTGTAGATCGCCACGCATCAAGATGATAGGGATGATGTACGAAGGTGGAAACTTTGGAGATATAGCTTAAATGTCTATCTGCAAAACAGTTTGTAAATTATTTCATCGTCGCAAAGCTGGAACAACCAACTCCAATTACTTTATTACCATATCGCGATTTCATTTGATCCCTCCATGTTGGTCTAGGTTTTCTGTGTAGAATAGACCATCTGCTTTCCTGCCAGACAGCTCGTAAGACGCGAGGATAGGTTAAAGGGGTCATTCCCAACACGACCACTGGTGATAGAGTGGTGTGTTACAACTTGCCCGGGTAGTGATCAGGCCTATTCCTGCCGCCATCATAACAATATTTGGTTCCGTCATAGTCTACTCTGGATGGTTAAAGTAGACAGTAGAATTTCACACTAAGCCACGCCATAGTATTTGCCTATAATATTTGTTGTGTATATAGGCAACGGGTATCTCATCCATAATGAGAACCATGCTCTTCTTTGTTGTCTAATCCCATAAAAATACTGTTTCCCCACTAGGCAGAAACACTTATCCCCAGCCATTTGACTAATTAGAATTATACAAAAATGCGTCTGAATTGGTGCTTGTTTTGTTACTCTAGATGAATTTACGTATCGAAATCTGTAGCGCTTTCGGTCTGAAAATTTAGTTCTCTTAGTCACTAATAGAGGCGCTGTCTAAAGTTTTCATACAAATAACTTACGAAGACGCCTGCCACCGTACACGCATGGTAAAGCCTAAGAAAATTCTTCGCCTTATCTGTTACTCCCGACGTAATTTCAGCACCAATCTTTATTTGAATTTTGTTAGCTGTTCTAGTCTCTAGCCTCAGGTTGGTGACTGTATGAAAAAAAGTAAATTCTTGCACTAATCCTTATTAAATAAAAAAAAGTCTAAAAGATAAGAAATCAGGGCAAAATGTGCCTTACCTCTGTCATACTCCTGATGTACGTTGCTAATACAAGAACCGATACAACATTCTGAGAGATAGTTGATTACGAAATCGCTTATTGTCAATGACAATGAAAGTATACCAAAAAAATAAAGTCAAAGTGCTGCCAACTTATTTAGTGGGCAAAATCTGAACTAAATCACTTTTTCAGCAGCACGGCTGGCATCGCTCCCTGCGTACCCCTTGTGCCGCTTGCTGAAACACGGCGTTTCAGCTACGGGGCCGAATTTTTCTTAGGTGCGACCCTCGAAAAATGACAAAGGGGAGCTTGCTTCTTATATTTGTAATTTGCATAGATGGAAAGAATAGTAAAAATAAAATAAATAGGTTAAACGAGAAAATCTAAAAAGTTAAAATGTAGTATATGAATTTAGATATTCCAAATGTAGGAGACAATCTTCACTTCTTCTTCTTCTTCGGTAGGTATAGTATATATATCAAGCGGAATTGTTTAACTCCAAATTTAACGCATGCGAAGAAACGGGTAAAAGCTACTAGATACTGATAAAACTATCACAAAATGTTTTTTTGTTTTCACTATTATATTTTCAGACTATTTTCATTATTTTTAACTATTAAAATTTTATCACTTTGTCGTAATTAAAACATATTTTACAATTTTTTTTACATATATAACATACAAATATCAATTAAGACTAAGATCGTACCCGAGCCATTTTCCTTTCGCTAACTGAAACTCGGAGATGAGTTTTTTTTCTTTCCTTTAAAAAATGTTAAATTAGTTTTTTTATCTATTTATTGCCTAATGTTAGTAATGACAGAAAACTTTATTTGGGTAGAGAAGAGAAACTAGAAAAGTAGTGCACCTAATGGCAAGTGATCAGCACCTTTCATGGACAACTACCAATAAGGGTCTTAAAGTTGCTTTAGAAATGATTAAGTTGTTTTTAAAGTTTCTAACTAATAATTTTTTAAAGCAATAGCAAAGTAATACGATATTAGTATTAGTGGGAAAACTATTTTTTTATCCCTGGACAAGTCACACAAATTAAATCTAACCCAAAAGTAAGGAAATTACGTGCTTGTGTTATGGGTGTTAGTCAACGATACTGATATCTAGAAATAGATACCAGAATAAATTTAATAAACACCCAGAACCAGATATGCAGACATCTAAATATTCATCACACAAATGCCTGCTCCCGTCGGGAATCGAACCCGAGTCTCGAGGTTGGTCGGTGTAGTTAGGCGAATACGCTAGAAACTCGGCCATCAAGATAGTCAGGCTATTGCTGAGAAGTTGCGATTTCCATAAAATGAAAATCATTTGTTTGCAGAATATGTGTTACTAATACATCTTCACTACATAGTATAAAACAAAGTCGCTTCCTCTGTCCCTATGTTCCTTTGTATGTCAAAATCTCTAAAACTACGCAACGGATTTTGATGCGGTTTTTTTAATAGATAAAGTGACTGAAGAGGTTGAGAGGTTTATATGTATATTTTATACCCGTGCGAAGCCGGGATGGACCGCTAGTCATCAATAATTTGTTCTTTGAAAGAGAAAAGTTCTGTAACTTTTCTAGATGAATAGTAATTACAGTAAAAACCTTAAAGGGCCATGTATGCTAAAATACGTCAGCAATATACTGTTTTTTTCATACAAAGCAATTATGGATCTTGGCGACAAAAATACATAAGATTAACATCAATATGCTTTATAAGACTAGTGTTTCCAAAACACGATTCATTTCACTTTGCTCGATAGAAAAAAATTGAAAAGTTAATCCTTTTTTGAAAGCGAAACCCATCTATCTACTCCAATTATGAAAATATCGACACCAGATTTAATATAAACATAGATAAGTATTATACCTAAAAGATAACTGTTTCAATTTTTATATTTTTTTTCAAATTACTTTTATAATGTCAAAAATAGTGATTTGGCGCTTAAGACGTTTACTTTAGAGCGCAATATTTCATAGCAATCATGGAATGGGGGAGTGCGCTGATTGGCTCTTCTGGCTGACTAAGTATGGGGCCTTAAAATTGTTTATATAACCCATAAATTAATGCAAATAACTTCTATTTATGTGAAATACTCATCGCCTTTTGAGTACAGTCTGATCCAGAATCCGCGAAATGACCAGTACGCTGTTTACATATCTGCCAACAAATATGTCATGTTTAGTCTAGACTATGATGTCTAGACAGGAAACTGTGAAAGGTTTACAGCATGTCTGTAACGCATCAAGTTAATACACTTAACTAAACTAAGCCCGCAGCTTTGCAGGCCATTAAACTTTAAGGCCATCTCTGCGAAACACATTTTAACGATCGATACATAGTATAGATTTAATTTGGCTTTTATCCTCTAAATAGTAAGTAGGTATGTGAGTATCTTCATGCCTATATCCCAGAAACGACCGGCAGAGGCACAACCTGGCACTTACGACGAGTTGCAGACACCATGTCCTACAATGTGATAGGTGATAAGCCAACCGGGCACAAATCCAATATCGAGCAACAATTTTTTTTAATTAAAAAAAAAACATTTTCTCTTTGTAGGCTTGCCACCTATCACATTGTCGGACTTAGAGTCTTCGGCTAGTCGTGCCTCTGCCTAACACTTCCGGGATATCGGCATGAGGATACTTATTAACTTTACTTTTTTATAAGCCCTGATGATGCTGTGAAAAGTGGAACCAGTGTCTAAAGTGTGACATAAAGTGTTAAATAAAATGTATTGTGGAAAAGTAGAAGAGTTTATCTTAAAAATGTATGTATATGAGAGCAACTTTTCCTTTGAAAAAAACAAAGAATCCTAAAAATCCATTGTATGAATATGGATAGACGTAGGTACCCGGGGAGACCAAAGTTGACATTCCACGATCAGATCACTTAAATATTATCAGATGGTGGTGTCAAGAGTCTCCGAAACCGGCATGTTTGTATGAAAAGGGCAATTAATGTGATGGAAGCCAGTATATATGTACGTATGTATGTATGTCTATATATGTATGTATGCATTAGTAATTGTCATTGTAATCGCTTAACAAACATACAAGAAAACAGCGTGCAGATGAATAGTTCATTGTATTTATTATCTTTTAGGTGTGTTTGTTTAGAGCTAATTATTGCCACGATTACAGTAATTCCAAAAATCATAACTTTAGAAATCTATTTTTTATACATTTAACAAAAGAAAAAAAATCCCCCAGACAGGATTTGAACCTGTAACCTTTCATCTCAATTCGATGAATGCTCTTACAATTTTAGCTACTTATTAATATATGTATTTAGTACTATATCGGTACTTTTTTATATGAATTTTGATTATGCCAACATTCATTCTCATTCATTAACGCGATAGATATGATTAAAAGGGGTATAAACATTTTCTTCACTTTTAGTAGGTACTAGCTGTTACCGCGAACTTCGTTCCGTTTTCCCAATTTCCTCACAATAGAACAGAATAAAAGTATACTATGCTCTTTTCCTGGTTCTAAGCTACCTCCCCACCAATTTTCAGCGTAATCAGTTCAGCCGTTCTTGACTTATAAATAGTGTAAAAATAGTGTCTTTTATATATGATAATAAAAATTAATGACTCTATACTCGTCTATATAAGTCAAGAAGTTTTTTTAAGTTTAATTTATTTTAACATGTTTAAACTTAACTCAATTTATATCATTTCTTGAATCTAGTGGTTAGGTCTTGGCGTTGACCACATTAAGTCTCAGTTTCGATTTCCAGGTCAAGAAAACCAAAATTTGCTTTTTCAATTTTCTGGAAGAATAACGTTCCACTAGTCTGGGCAACTGCTTATAGGCGATAAATTTGAAATTTGCCACATTGTAGGATTAAAGTATCTTCGGCTAATCTTAGATGTCCTATTTGCACCTCTACCTACCTATACGTGGAAATGAGCGTAAGGAGTATTAACAAATAATATGAGATAGCCTAAAACCGATGTTAAATATAAGAAGTCGCATGGGTAATATTTCGTTGGAAATTAATGTTTTTGTTTAATTAAAATAAGAAGTAGAAATATCTTAACAACAACATCAACAACAATCATCCCGTGCCCCTGAAAAATCTGAACCTGGTAAGTCTACACCTAATTATTTTTTAACAACTTGCATATTTTATTTCATATATTAGGTTGCATTTGTGACGGGATCTATTTAAAGTAAAGTCTCTTCATGTCCACATCCCCGATGAGGTAGACAGAGACACAACTAGGGCAAACATGACTAGCCGAAGACACTAACGATGTAATAGGTGGCAAGCCTATCGCCACTCGGGCACATATCCAATCGCGGCAACGTTATGTAAAAAAAAAAATTGAAAAAAATACATTTTCTTTTCGCTGTTCGACCTTGCAATCTTACCCTTAAATAACGTGTATTGCATGTCATTGTCAACATGTATTGATAATCTTAAATCACTTCCATTAAACAGATTTCGAAAAAAGGTATTCAACTTTCTTTTAAAGAAAAATTATTATAATTTCAAAGATTGTCTTGCAGATAAGAATAAATAATACAGTATTTCTAATATGAATAATTTAATTGCAGAATGTTGGATGCGCAGGAGTTTGTTTCGCCGTTTCTTCTCCTGTCTGGCTAGGTTTGGAAACGGTGGTAGTTTACGGTAGATAGGGATAAATTAATTTACATTCTAAAAATTGTGTGTATTAATAAATAATCATGTAATCTCAAAACAAACAAAAAACAGTGTGTAAATAGTAAATCGTAAATAAATAATTAAAAACCTATTAAAATATTTGCACACCACAAGTTGGTAGAATATGTAGGAACGCTTAAATAATTTTGTAACATCTTTGTAACACTCATATTCCGCAAATAAATATTTTTTCTTCTTTTCTTTTTTTCTTCTTTTCTTTTACCCGAGATGTCATGAACTGAAGTCTAACATTAAAAAGGTAGACCACAGTGGCTACTAATGTTTTTTTAATTTATTTTTTTCTATCTATTTTTAGCTAGTTTAGATTATATTTTATTGTCATGAATCAACAGAATGAAAATCTCGACTAATCCTAACAAACATGATGCACAGAAAGAGAATGCCAGTTTGTTTTTAATTAACATTTTGAGCGATCTAGTTTACATTTCAAACTCATTATTTCCATCTCAAATAGTTCCTAAGGAAACTATAATTAATCATAACAATACTAAATAGTCGCAAAAAACTAAATTCCATGAATATTTGGAATTCTTGTCGGAAACTAAAAATAACTCTCTTTTTATGTTTCTCATGATTGACGTTTGACTAACCAAACTAAACATTCAGTAAAGTTGGAATGAAGTTCATTGGTCATGTAATCTTAAAATAGTTAATTGCTATGGATCTGAAATATTGATTTGTTTCTAATAACAATCAAATACTTGAGATTCTTGGCACTAACAGTTATTATTGTTATTAACTACTTACTAAACACAGACTATAATTATATATATACCTAATAAGAGTAAAGTTGATGTTACAGAATGTATCACAGTGTACTAAAAACTAATACCAGTTTGAACCTTAGAGCAATATAGTCTATTGCCCATAACCTATATATGTTTAACCGCTTCGTTGGTCGAGTGGCTAGCGTACACGCCTAACTACACCTATCACTGCGAGACTCGGGTTCGATTCCCGACGGGGGCGGGCATTTGTACGATAAACATTTTGATGTCTGCATTTCCGGGTGTGGGTATTTATTAAATTTATTCTGGTATCTATTTAAGTATTTCCATGTATTAGAATCGTTAACTAGCACCCATAACACAAGCATATAATTTGATTACTTTGGGGTTAGATTCAATTTGTGTAACGTGTCCAGAGATATTCATTATTCATCATACATATTTTCAAGTTTTAAGTTGACATTATAATATTAATTATATTAAAGAGTACACTGTCAAGCCTTAGACTAGTTTAGTTTATGTAAATTAATATGAAGTTTAGGTTATCAACAGCTTATTTGTTAGATTTAAAAAAACAGGTTAAGCTTAACTAAATAGTTTATTTTATTACTAACAACCATGCGAGCTTCGCAAGGGTGGATAAACTTCCTTGTTATTATACATATAAGCCGTCTTCTTGAATCACTCTATCTATATAACAAACCACATCAAAATCCATTTTGTAGTTTTAAAGAACTATGCCTACATAGGGAGAGACAAAAAAGGGAATTTGTTTTATATTACGTAGTGATTAGCAATTGCTTGCTATTGATAAAACGACCACTTTCGTAATTTTTCTAGACAATTTAAAATTTTTGTTATTTTATCGTTGCACATTTTTTTATTAGTGTTACTATTATAGAACCATGTTTCCATAGTTATCCAACAAAAAGCGGTCTAATCGTGGCTTGAAAAAATTAAAATGAAACTGAAAAAATAATTATTTGCCGAATAAGTATTATAAAAATGGCACAAAATTTTTTAGGCATTCCAACATATTTTACCAACTAGTGATGTGCAAATATTTTAGTAGGTATTGATAAAATTAGTTATTTTAATTATTTAATTACTATCGGCTTCGGCTGTCTTAAAAATTTTACAGCCTACTACGAAAACAACTTAAGCTTTGGGATGAAAACCTTGATTCTTAACTATACAATACTAAATATGATACTGTGCAGAACTACTATACTGATAGCGTCAGTTCTCGTCATTGTCGTTTCCGATGACTGAAACTACTTAATTGAATTTTTATGCAGTTTTCATTACTAGCCAGCATAATTCACAAGAAAGGTGTTGGTGTAAAAAGGAAATTAAATAATTAGATAAGGTTTGGAGATAAGGTTAAAACTCATTGGAGCTTTCATCACAAATCCTTTGAGTTATGATAAAACAATGATAAGGGGATGGTTCCTTTTGCAATGTCATGGTACCAGTTCCAACGAGATGCTACGCAGCACTTTACTACATAGTTGTAACTGCCTGCTCTAGTAAAATAATGCAGTAACTTAATTTACCAGATTTTATCAGCATGCGATAGGATCGTCACATCCTGATACCTAACTATCAGATGAAATAAATATATATTTTTTTTAATGGTGGTAGACTGCTAGCCAGGAGCTTTCCCGGGCATGAACCACTTTACCTATTCTTGCCGCCTGTTGTATTCCAGTTCAGGGTTAAGCAGCCGGTAGACTTGCACAATAGGCCTGACATTCCGGCATCAGGACAGCGACGCACCTGTAACATTTATGTTGTCTATAGGCCACGGTTGTATCTCACTGTCAAGTGAGATTGTTCGCTGACCTCTAGTGTTAATACATAATAAGTATTAAATTGACTTGGCACAGACTTCAAACCTATTAGTAAACAGCACACATAAATAGTAGGTAGTATATAACCCATATTTAATCTTAAAGTCACCTAAGAGGAGCAAATTTACTTGCAAGATTTGATTTAATTTAATAATAATAGACATCGGGATAGGTGAAAGTAGATAAAAAATGCTCATAAAATAAAAAAATAATGGGTTTACCTGTATCCAATTTTAATGGGACCAATTCAAAACTATTCCGCATCAAACACATAAAATCGATTCAGAAACTTCGGTGTACATACATACAAAAATACACCGGCCGAATTGAGAACCTCCTCCTTTTTTTCAAGTCTGTTAAAAACTAGATTGCTATTATCGGTCGGTGGGGTTGCCACATCCCGTATGGCTAAATATTAGATGGATATAATACAAATAAAATAAAACAGATGTAACACTTTTCACCCAAGTTACCTAAACTTAGTGTAAGGACCGAATATTAGATTATGACTTGGTTTTTGCCCAATATATTTAAATTCAGGCTTAACGCGATGTAAATGTTACAATGCCTTGTTAATGTTAACAAGGTAATAGGGTAATTTGTAGATAGCTTGCTATTTGGGAAATAAGAACAAGGTCCCGTAAAGTTCAACTAATAAGGGTGACGTCATTATTTCTCCGACGAAGTAATAGCTAGCTGTTTGCCCGCGACTTTTATGGCGTTACGATTTTTATGGAAACTTTCATTTCCTACCAGCTGTCCAGGTGAACTTCGTTCCACCCGTTCAGTTTGTATGGGAAAAATAAAGTTTTCCCTCTAATTTTCCCGGTTTTTTTTCATAAGAACCTTCTTCTGACAATAACTAACCCAACAAAAAAAAATAACCAAATTGATTCAGTCGTTTTGAAGTTATGCACTAACCAACACATTAAGCAATTTGTTTTTTAAATTATAAGATCCTTTGGAGGTCCTTTGGGGATTTTATTTTTGAAAAATAATAGCCTATGTTTGAACTCGATATGCAATATTCATATTCAATTTCATCAAAAACGGTTCAGCGCTTTAGCCGTGAGTGAGCACCACACAGACTGGCATTTTTATTGTCATAGTATGGAAGTATGGATTTAAACAAGATCACAGTTTTAATTAAACCTTATTTCCTTAAATCATTTATAGAAAAATATTTATAGCATTGTTTCTGATTAAAAATGACACTTTAGATGTAATAGGTGCGTCGCTACCCTGTGGCAAAGGATTTTTTATTGATATTGGAATTTCCACAAGGAGACGGATATCCTGGAGGTAAGAAATTCACGCTGGCGTAAAACACCAAAGGTGGTAATGGTGCGTTGCCAACCAATACCAATACGGACGAGTTGCTGCGAAACTCTACCACCTAGTGACACATGTACAACAAACACTGACATCACGAAGCAAGAAACAGATATGGAAAAATAAGTAAGTATCTTCACGCCATTATCCTCGAAGAGGTAAACCGAGGTACAAACAGTCACGTTTAGTCGAAGATACTACTATTCCTACTATATAATAAGTTGCAAAACTATCACTAATCGAGCACTTATTCAATCCTGTCAACGTTGCTTTTATTTACAAAAAAAAAGTGACTACCCGACCTTAAAATCGAATCCGAAACCTCGTGTACTCAACGTCTATAGACCTTGAGTACAAGGGTAATAGGTGGCAAACCTATCGTCGTCTGGGAACCTATCCAGATCAGGGTACTTATTCCTTAGAAGTCGGCAACGCATCTGTGATACTCCTGGTGTTGCGGATGTCCATGGGCGGAGGTGATCACTTTCCATCAGGTGATCCACTTGCTCGTTTGCCTCCTCGTCTATAAAAAAAGGTAACGTTATTTTTATTTAAAAAAAAATGAATTTCCTGACTTGGAAATCAAACCCAAGACCTTATGTAATTACCGCCAACACTATACAATACGACATACCATAAAGGCGATTAAGCTATACCAACCCTTGCCTCTTATAAACTATACCAAGTATTTAAATTCCTTTTATGTCCTTTAGGTACGTAACCCTAAAATTCAAGTACACATCTTCAATGCCAATCCCTCACCTCGATAATCAAAATCGTACCTGTTGATGTATCGAGGGTACAAAAACCGTTGCCGGTAATGAGCTACGCTCGTCTATAAATATGCAACCGTCCCATCTATTCTTAATTCTCGAAGCTCATGAGTAACCGGGCTATTGTTGGCATCAAACAAATCTTGCGGCTAAGCAACTTGTTTGACACATGAATGACTATTTTACTATGATTTTAGACAGATCTGCCACCTTTTAATATATATAGTAGTATCTTCACGCCCATATCCCCGAAGAGGTAGGCAGAGGTACAACCAAGGCACCCACGACTAGCCGAAGACACTAAGTCCCACAATGTGATAGGTAGCAAGCCTATCGCCAACCGGGCACATTTCCAATCCCGACCAACATTTTTTTTTATTAGAAAATTAGAAAAATCCAATTTTCTTTTTGTTGGCCGACCCGGGATTCGAACCCAGGACCTCATGCAGTCAAGTCCAACACCCGGACCGCTAGACCACAGAGGCGATTCTATTATTCTTATTGATTCTATATATTTTGGTGTTAAATATAATATATTATATAAATAGATACAATATAAAAATACAACATATATTATATAAAACTTTTTTTATATAAATCCCGATAAAACTTACGTAGCATAAATAATAAATAAAAAAAGCATCTTCACGCCCATATCCCCGAAGCGGTAGGCAGAGGTTCAACCAGGGAACCCACGACTGGTCGAAGACAATAAGTCCCACAATGTGCTAGGTGGCAAGCCTATCGCCAACCGGGCACATATTCTATCCTGAGCAACATTTTTTTTATTAGAAAATTGGGAAAACCCAATTTTCTTTTTGTTGCCTGACCCGGGATTCGAACCCGAGACCTCATGCAGTCAAGTCCAACAACTGAACCGCTAGACCACAGAGGTGATAAATAAATAAATATATTTATTTACGTAACATATAATACATATAATGTAGCTAAAAAAACATATCCATCCGTTTAAAAGCTATGATGCCACATACATACACATCAAACTTATAATACCCCTCTTTTTCGTGGGAAAATAAAAGAGTAGCTGTTTGTAGAATTTAACAAAAAAATTTTTAGTTTATTTAGCTCATTAATGTTTTTCTAAAATAAAAGTAGCCTAAATCCCCTATTATTACGTTCATCAGCAACCAGCAAAAATCCTAGCAAAATCGATAAAGCCGTTACAGGGATTAGTCAAAACAAACAGACACGTCAAAGTTGTTTTGTTATCTGCACCGTATATTTATTTATATGTATGTAGTAAAAAGCGGCTGTTTTAATATTAGAGATACTCCAATTGGAATTAATCTCTATTTCCTTTTGTCATCGCATAACACGTAAACTGTCGGAACGTTTTCACTCTTTATTTTTTATGTATGTTAATTAAAGTTTTAAGGTTCTTATGAAAAAGAAATAAAAATGTTGTTAAAACTACTTTTCGGATTTTGATGACAATTTATACGGGGCCAACCTCTGAATCTGAGCTATCACGTAACAAACAAACAACAAACAATTTTAATTTTTCAATCAGCGTCTTCCACCGCATGTATCACGAAGAATGCTAGGAAGAAGTGTTTGGTTTGATATCAGCCGCTGACTTCATCTTCGAACATCGCGAAAGTACCACACTCTACTTCCACTCTCACCTTGATGCCTGCCGATCCTCTACCGTACGATTTTAAAGATACTAGTGGTCTCCCATTGGTCGAAATTTGACCATAATAAACTTTAATATCTTATTGATTAGAACGCCATCCTCATTTCTCAAGACCAACCACTTTGTTTTCAACCTTTTTAGTGCGCTATCTGTAATCTTTTATCGTTATCATCAATATATTTGTTGGTGTGTGTCAAATGCATGGTAGTGTGGGTAATGTTTTATTTATTGATTTGATGTACTTTATAAGCATTATTGTTGAAAAATATTACCGTTCTGCACTTCTACACATATACTATAAGTGTGCCAAATTTCATACTCCTCTGCAGCGCAATTTTCATAAAAAGGGGTCCAAAATTTTTGCTTCACCTATTAATATATAGATTATTTTGTATCGTAAAACCAAGAATTATGGAACCAATTACCAGCGGCAATATTTCCAAACGGATACAACTTAACCTAAGAAAATAGCATACTCTTTCCTAAAAGCTCGGCAAAACATCTGTGATACTCCTGGTGTTGCGGATGTCCGTGGCCGTTGTTGAACGTTACCATCAGATGACCCTCTTCCCCGTTTACCTCCTCTTCTACAAAAAACAATAAAAATGAAAGTACCTACGAATTGTAACCTTCCTCCTTTTTGGAGTATGTTGAAAATTTGTTTTATTATAGTTCTAGCTGTTACCTGCCGCTTCGCCAGAGATAAATTGAGATGTAAGCTATTCTAACTTTCAAGTTGGATCAAACTGCACACGGTGTGCAAATTTGATTGAAATGGGTTAAGTAGTTTAGAAGTCCATCGCAGACAAACAACGTAACACGTAATTTATATATTACAATTAAAATATAACATTACCCTATCTGCAAGTAGAATGAGGTTGTACAGCTAGTTATTTTATTTTAGTTTAGTGCTAATTAGGCCAATATTTTTTATACATTGTGAACGTTTGCCATATTCACTCTATTGCGATAACGATTTAAAACACCCCCAAAAAGATGAGGTAATGAGTAATAATTAATGAGGTGATAAGGCTATACGTTTTTTTTGTCCGATTTGCAATTATTTAGTAAATCGCGAATTGATTTTAGTTATTTTTTAGAAAGGCTAGTCATGATCCAGATATAGTCCTATATAAATAAGATTACGATTTGACAAGAGGTTTATATTTTTTTAGTTTTAGTGCGCTTTTTTTAGCATATTTCCTACTTTAATTTGTCTAACAAAAACCATACTTAAAACATTTATTTTGAAAGCACAATCTTATTGTTTCGGTATTTTAGATAATTGTTCTTTCGATTATACTCCCTCCTTTTAAATAAAACAATAAACTTTGGGACATCCTTCTTACAATATTTGTATATTAACTTTGAAAGGAATAGGACAAATATTTTGTTAATTTTTTTTTTAATTTTATCCCAGTCGGGGAAAGGCAAAGGATCTGTGTCCATACAGCCACGTCTTCCGTATTAATAATTTTTTTGTTGTTATATATTTTCAATTTATGTCTTCCGTATTAATTCTTTATTTCAGTCATTAGTCACTATTTACACAGTCTTGTCTGGGTCTTGAGTAAAGCGGTGGTTTCGTTACACAAGCTCGTTTATGAGATTTGGCGGCAGCGAGGAAATTCACGATACACTAATTTCTTCATGATTATTTCATTGGTGCACTTTTACTGAACAAAATTAAACTAATTCCCACCTAAATTAACCAATTTTACTCATATTTTACACTAAATTCAATAATTGTGAAAAAATTACGACCATCTTCATTCACGATGGCGCCAAAACTCCATATTTTGTTAAACTGTAACGTTGTTTGTTGTTTTTTAATTTTATCCCAGTCGGGGAAAGGCAAAGGATCTGAGTCCATACAGCCACGTCTTCCGTATTAATAAATCTTTTTCTTGTTGTATATTTTCAATTCATGTCTTCCGTATTCATTCTTTATTTCAGTCATTGGTCACTAATTTACAAAGTCATGTCTGGTCTTGAGTAAAACGGTGGTTTCATTACACAAGCTTGTCTATGAGATTTGGCGGCAGCAAGGAAATTGACGTTACACTAATTTCTTTATGACTATTTCATTTGTGCACTTTCACTGAACAAAATTAAGCTAATTCCCACCTAAATTAACCAATTTTACTCATGTTTTACAATAAATTCAATAATTGTGAAAAAACTACGACCATCTTCATTCACGATGGCGCCAAAACTCCTTAAACTGTAACGTTTGACACTGACATCTAGCTTTTTTTATTTACATTTGGGGATTGCAATATACGTTAAAATGCCATCCCGTAAAACTTAATCCTGATACATTTCAACTTAGTGACTAGTTAATAAAGTCAAATTAAAAGCAGCAGTGAAATGACCAAGAACTAGTTATTTTTGTATTGTAAAGAGTCGTACACCACAATTATTACTGCTCTTCAATAGAATACCTACATGTACTAACATTAAAATCAGCAATATTTAAAAATGTATCTACAAAAACATGATTGTGCAGGCATTTAAATAATCGATAAAGCATCCCTAGCAGGTGTAATCGTAGCTGTGGCCACTGTTGTGACTGCTGAGTACGCGAGTTTTTGTTTATTTTTTATCGTGCGACCGGAAACGCGGCGAGCCACTGGCCCGTCACTAATCACTGTGGCGCTACCCGATCATTCTTTAACACTTTGAATTAATACATTTTAAAAATAGAACTTCTTTAGTTCTTTTTTGAATTGCCTTTTTAATACTTTTTTATTTAAATAGCTGATGCACAGTATTTCATTTTGTGCACGTTATTATTACAGAGTTTTTAGATTTTATCCAACTTTAGAAATCCTTAAATAATAAAGATGTTAAATCAAATAAACTATATGTTACTATAATTATTAAAATTTAATTTTAAGCCAATTCCAATAAATAGTAATTATGTTACTGATTACCAAACCGAAATTAACTTACCAAGTATTGAACTCACTACAAAGAGTTATCATGGACAAAATTTTATTCCTCATAGGTAAATGAAGTTTTTTTGAATAATAACAAAATTGATCGGTTACAGTTTTTTTAGTGTTGTGTTCTGGATTGGAGAATAAGGTAGCCGACATACTCAACATTCTCATCTTTCATATCTAAGGACTACGTTTTTAACAATTATACTGTTTAAGTAAAGGTAGACGGTGAACTTAGACAATAAAACGGAAAAAAAAATAAAAAAAAAACCAAATATATTATATTGCTCTCGGTTCTTATAATTTTAACATCATAGTCTCTCATATTTGACCATTATTATGGCATGTAATTTGTCCGAGTAATAATTATAATTATTATAACATGATTAGTTACACTAAATAATAAGTAGATATTTTTTAAAGATTCATATCAGATAAGGGTTTCAAGCTTGACAAACCGAACTATTCCATAAAATTATATTACCTGGTCGCCTCTGTGGTTTAGTGGTTCAGGTGTTGGACTTGACTGCTTGAGGTCCCAGGCTCGAATCCCGGGTCGGAAAACAAAAAGAAAATTTGATTTTTCCAATTTTCCAATTAAAAAACGTTGCTCTAGATTGGAAATGTGCCCGGTTGGCGACAGGCTTGCCAACTATCACATTGTGGGACTTAGTGTCTTCGGCTAGTCGTGGATGCCATGGTTGTGCCTCTGCCTACCTCTTCGGGGATATGGGCGTGAAGATACTTTTTTTATCTGGTCCAATCGATCAAATTAGATTTAACATCCCAAGTGGTATAACATACTAGCATAAGGTTTGAAAAGCATCACTACTATGTTTTGTGGCTTCAACAAACGCGTATAAGTAAATAAATAAAATTCATTTATTTTCAGGTTATATAGACCCATAAGATTACTCATTAAGATTTCATACAAGGTAAATGAAGAACTACATAATATAATGACATGATATAAAAAATAAATCATTCAAATCAATTTGCTTAATATACATAATACAATAGCTGATTTTAAAATCTCAAACAATTAATACAAAGTCAAAATAAATACTTGCCATACGAGTACTTACATAATTACCAGTAATCAGTAATCAGTAAATCCGTCTGCTTTTTTTGCTTTTCGATCTCATAAAAAATACATCCCTAGCATTTGACACGTGCTGATATATCGGCGATAGTGTGACTTTTCCGATTTATCGAAATCAGTAGGTATTAAATTTTTCCGATACATTGCTATGATATGAATTTTCTAAAAGCGTCTTCGCCGTAACTTTTTGTTCAGGCAACTGATCTCTTTTATATAATAATGGAAAGCAAACAAGCAGATGGATTTCCTGATGGTAAGAAATTCACGCCGCCTAGAGATACCCAAGGTGGTAATGGTTGAGGCCTAGAGCAAAAGTTAGTCTACCGGCCACCTTACCCTCCAGACCAGAACACACCAGTAGCAAGCATTGACGTTATGGCGGCAGGAATAAGTAAGGCGGTGGTACTATCCGGACGAGTCGCTGCGAAACTCTACCTCCTAGTAAAATTTATGTTATCAATTATTAAAAGCTTTAGTTTAATTTGCAATATTTGTCAAAGAGGAATTTTACAACTATTTTTTTTCTTCTATCGATTAAACTCAATGTGTATATCGAATCTTTCGATATACACATCGAGTTTAGTGATAGTGAAATGTTATGACAATGTACAACCCGCACGAATTAACTGTGCACTTCGAGCTGTGACGTCATTTACCGTTTAAATTTTTCATTAATATTTTTTTTATATTGATAAAAGATCGGTTTGATAACTGTAACAAAGAAGCTATCGCTACTGAGCGCTTGTGGCGAATGCGGGGCGCCGCGAGGGGTAGCGGGAGAGGAGTCGCATTCCAGCGGAGTACTTAGTTGACGAGTACGAGTTGTAACTAATACATTATTAAAGCGGAAAATCATAGGAACCCTTAAATTTTCCTAAATAATTCTATTGCATTTGGGCTTATTTACGTTACGTTTTTGAACAGTACTTTCCAAGAATAGTAATATCCCTAAAAGCTTATTAAAAATTAAGTTTTTTGTATTAATTACAAATACATGTTGCGAAAATTTTAGTGTTTGTCATTCTATGTATTTTTCTTTCTATATATTCTATAGATTTTTGTATGAAGCCTGGTTTACCTACTGTCCGATATTTTGTTTTTTAAAACCACGTTCACTAATATTTTTTAAAAAAATGGATAGCTAACATCAATACGAACAAAAATAATCTGAGATAATAACGTGTAAAGTGTCACATTTCGAAGATATGAGCTTCCAAAGTTGTAACTTAGTAAACCTGTCTGAACCCCGTAAAGTCGTAACCTTTAACAGTAAAACTTTAGTTGTTTTTATCTTCGTGATGTGAC
This sequence comes from Calephelis virginiensis, assembly GCA_002245475.1. Classification (NCBI taxonomy): domain Eukaryota; kingdom Metazoa; phylum Arthropoda; class Insecta; order Lepidoptera; family Riodinidae; genus Calephelis; species Calephelis virginiensis. The sequence continues at coordinate 48,919 of NJDC01002251.1, read as the reverse complement.
ACTTAACGAGTTTTTCTCTAAGAATATTTTTTATTTGTATTGATACTAGCTATCCATTTTTGAAAGAATTATTAGTGAACGCAATTTAAAAAAAAAAACAAATTGCCGAACAGTAGGTAAGCCAAAATCTTAATTGTCCTTTAATGTTTTAATACCACGTCTTGTTATAACACTGTTTACTTTTCATTTTCAGTATCGGTATTGGCAAACCTTTTTTATTACTACGATATCGTGTCGTGTTGTCTAAAGTACGTGTTGATTCCCAAAAAAAAAATAAAAACCTTAATTTTTTATTGTTTTTAGACAAATCTGAGTCAGTATGTCACAAAAATTATGTATTTTTTAACTCCAATTGTGTAGCCATTTGCATAATAATTCATATAAAAAACGACGTAATATCCTGTGAGTTTTTGGAAAGAATCCAAGATTTTTCAGTTTCGAGGTAATACGTACAAGGTTGTTATGAAATTTTAATGCGATTTTCAAATATTCACAACTCAGGTACATGTGTATACGAAAATAATGACCTACTAGTTTACTCACGGTTGTTCTTGTTTGTTTTTTCCTTGTTTTTGATGTTCCATTATTTCACTTTGTATCAATTTTGCGGGACCGTGTATTTATCTACTAACGATCCACCAGAGGGCTGATTACATACATTACAGACACGAGGTTCTGGAGGCTGATTGCGTATCTCAGTGGCTAACTCAAATGGGAAAAGTGTACATCAAAAACTGTCAAATGACGTGTTTTATATTTGCTATCTCCAGTATGTACACTTTTCCCATTTGAGTTAGCCACTAAGATACGTAATCAGCCTCCAGAATGTTGTGTCTGTAACATAAATAAATGGATATACCCAGTAAAAATAAAAAATCAACAAACAGAGAATTTACTTCATTGTTTTCATTATTCACGATTTTAAGTTGTTTTTGTTATCGCCTCTGTGGTCTAGCGGTCCGGGTTCGATTCCTGGTTCGGGTAACAAAAAAAAATAGAAAATTTATATTACCAATTTTCTAATAAAAATAAATTTGCCCGGGATTGAATATGTGTCCGGTTGGCGATAGGCTTGCTACCTATCACATTGTGGGACTTAGTTTCTTCGGCTAATTGTGGGTGCCCTGGTTATGCCCCTAACCTCTTACTTATCTTAGTTGTTTT
>NJDC01002251.1:37027-47178 GCA_002245475.1 Calephelis virginiensis | reverse complement strand
GAAAAGTGTTCATCAAAAACTGTCAAATGACATGTTTCATATTTGCTATCTCCAGTATGTACACTTTTCCCATTTGAGTTAGCCACTAAGATACGTAATCAGCCTCCAGAATGTTCTGTCTGTAACATAAATAAATGGATATACCCAGTAAAAATAAAAAATCAACAAACAGAGAATTTACTTCATTGTGAATAATCACGATTTTAAGTTGTTTTTGTTATCGCCTCTGTGGTCTAGCGGTCCGGGTTCAATACCTGGGTCGGGTAACAAAAAAATAGAAAATTTATATTACCAATTTTCTAATAAAAATAAAGTTGCCCGGGATTGAATATGTGCCCGGTTGGCGATAGGCTCGCTACCTATCACATTGTGGGACTTAGTTTCTTCGGCTAGTTGTGGGTGCCCTGGTGATGCCCCTAACCTCTTACTTACTTATCTTAGTTGTTTTTGTCTATTTGGATAGTAGGCATTTAGTAATTATGGTCACGTGAATACTAAGAAATTGGTGTATTATTTAATTATGGACTTGGACCAACTCAGCCCTGAGTCGAGCAACCAAAAATCTTATGAATTTTGTTTTTTTAATGATATGTCTCAATATATACATACATACACACATACATATCTTCGCGCCAAGTCCCTTACGGGGTAGGCAGAGAGTATCGAGTGCCAGACCTCACGATCCTGACAAACCTGTCTTGCTTCCTTCACATTCATAACCCTTTTCATACAAACACGCCGGTTTCGGATACTCTTGACACCACCCTCGGATAATATCCGATTGATCTGATCGTGAAATGTCAGCCTTGGTCTCCCCGGGTACCTACATCCATCCACATTCGCATTGTATATCTGCTTTGTCAATCTTTCATCTGTCATTCTTTCCACATGACCGAACCAGCGGAGCATGCCCTTTCGCATTTTAACACCAACACTTTCTTTCAATCCCACTCTCAAATCCCAAAATCCTCCCAAATGTCTCAATATCAGTTAATAACGGTCAATTTTAATTTTAGAAATCAGAAACGAGAAAAGTAAAGATAAGTATAGATAAAATAATGAGTAATCATAACAAAATACCTAAAAATACTATAATAATAACAACAATTTCTCCAAAATAATAATAAATTAATAAATATCCCTTTACAAGTTACCCAAATTGAACCTAGCCCGGAAGTTAGCTTACAGTTGTATAAAAGATGTAAAATAAGCCTATATAAGGCTTATAATGGATTTCCGCAAAGTAACGCCTGATTCAATAAAAAAAAATTACAGTTGTATGCGTACTACTGTATACTTATAACTGTGTTAGCAACTGTATGCTTGTTTTTAGGATGTTAGGCAACGATATTAATACATAGAAATACTTATTTAGATATTAGGATTAATTTAACAAACAACCAGACCCGGAAATGCAGACATCTAATTTATCACAAAAATGCCTGCCCCATTGGGAGTTGAACCCAAGCCTCGGGTTTTGGACTTTTGACACCTAAGTACCTACTACAGTCATCAAATGTCTTTATTTCAAATGTTTATTTAAACAAGTTTTTCATACGAACATTACGAAAGTTATATGTTGAATTCTTAAATACTGTTCATATATTATCTTTAATATTTATTGTTAGAAAATATTGCCAAATTAGTTGAGAGTACTTTAAAGCATTTTTACATAATTTGAACATGCATCAAGATGTAAGATTTTCGAAAGGAACATAACTTCAAATCATATATACTTTTTTGTAAATATAGTTGGAAAAAAAGTTTAACTGGAGCATTCTAAGTTAATTACCAGTAAGTAGGTTGGTTCCAGGGCAAATTTTGTATGTAAAGTGGTCCATGTTCTTTGACATTAAAAAAAACTATCTTTAAAATCGTCTAGACTAAAGAAAAATGATATACATGAATTTGCACCGAATCTTTTCTTTTAGAGCATCCTTTCAATTTCACCCAGTATTTCGTACTAAAACATCAGTAGGTACATATCTTTTTAACCAATTGCTTTCGTATCCCTGTTTTGCACTACTATATAAAAATTAAAAGTATTTGTTTTTTATACATTATTTTTCTGCAAATCAATTTTCTTTATTCCTATTTTCAAAGCTTCAAATCTTACAGAAATCAATTAAATTATTAATAAATAATTTGCGACTCATACCTAATAACAAACAACATAATTGAAATTGAAACGAAACTCCAATCCCAAATTGGCTATGAAAATTAGTTTCTCGTTATACCCAATCAATACACACAAATAAATACATTACATAACTTAAATAGAGCATAATAATTCCTGTGGACATAGATCAAATAAATCATTAGATACGACAGATGTGTTAGTTTACTTTTATATAAACATATTTTATAGCGTATGAACTTACATAGACTCTTTAATAAAGATCATTGCCTCTATTATATCGAAGGAGTAATCCCCAGAATGACTCATAAATCATTATAACTTTAACATAAACAAAAATATAAAACTGCCATCATTCAATATATATTTGATTACGTAATAAAATATTACGATCAACTGAACTATTCCTTAAATGCGATTAACATGAGCATCTTTATTTAGATACGTAATAAAATTCTCAATATTATATGACGTGTTGATGTGAGGATGCATTTAATACCTCTTGAACGAAATACTGAGTTGAAATAAAGATTAATGTATTATTATCGCGTCTATAAAAGCTTTATGGCACTTTCGATTCTTTGATAACACGATTTTAGTTTTTACATAACCGACACAGAAGTTATTAGTATGTTTATTTTATTTGTAAATAAAATGTTTATGCCAATATACAATGTGGTATATTAGCTTAATATGCAATATTTGTATTGTAGTAATATGTTTATTTTGAAAGATATTTATTATGTAAATATTAATTACAAAATACAAGACAATCACGAAAAGGCATTTTTCTATAAAGCATTAGATATCTACATTGTACAAAAATGTTTGAACTTTCGCTTTCTTTTATTATTTAATAAGAAAGAAAGTGTTGGTGTTAAAATGCAAAAGGACATGCTCCGCTCGCTGATTCGGTCATGTGGAAAGAATGACAGATGAAAGATTGACAAAGCAGATATGCAATGCGAATGGGGATGGATGTAGGTACCAGGGGAGACCAAGGCTGACATTTCATGATCAGATCAATCGGATATTATCCGAGGGTGGTGTCAAGAGTCTCCGAAACCGGCGTGTTTGTATGAAAAGGGTAATGAATGTGAAGGAAGCTAGACAGGTTAGTCAGGATCGTCTGACACTCGATTCTCTCTACCTACCCCGTAAGGGTCTTGGCTTAAAGATATACATGTATTTATGTGTTTAATAACTACAATCAAAATTAAGAGTGCATGTTACGTGTAAGACACTTTTTTCGATGTATTATCAAGCAATCATATTAATATCTAGTATATACTAAACATATTTGAAGTTGACTTTTCTATATTAATATTTAAAAACCATAACAAAAATTGACATATCATCAATTATATCTGTTTTATGGTCCTTTGCCAGAAATTTATTGCGCAAACATTATTGTTCATTAAAAGGTGATCTCAAGTGAACGCCATCATCAAATACGTCGTATTCGTAATTATAGCTTCAATGTGATGAAATTGACGAGTCAAAATAAACAGATATATATCGGTCGTCTCCCCGTAGGCCGTTAAATGCAATGTCTTTAATCAGCATCGCTGAGGTTGTTTTATGATAGGCACTAAAAGTATCACGCTGGAGTTCGTTTAACTTTGACAAAAATTTTAGATAGCGTTTGTCATGTAGATCTCTAACTTCTTCTTTAACCGCCGTCGGAAAAAGAGAGGTGTTATAAGTTAGTCGTGCATATGAAAGTAAGCCCGTCTTTGGCTTCATACATTTTGAATGTATGTGCTTATTACGATGCGGATTTTTGTTCCATAGTTCACGTGAACGAGATGATTGCTACATCACATATAAATTTTATTGGGGCTATTAAAAAAAATTACAAAATTGTTAATAATATGGCATAAATAGGTAACCAATCATTCAGATTTCTTGATGACGTACGGTGTCATGGCGATCCTTTTAACTGTAGACAAGGAAGAGATCAGTAGAGTTACTGCTGGATCTCGATTTCATTCTAATTGGAAATTGCGATCAGATTTCATTTTAGGAACTCTTAAAAAGATAGCACTAGTGGACTATTATCATTTAGTTCAAAAAAATTAACATTTTATTGTTTATTATTAACCAAATGTTAATAATTAACATAATTATGTACTGTGTGCTAGTATTATGTTCAACTTTTAAGAATATCTTTAATGATATATACGATTCCAATTTCCAATATAAGTACTTACATGAAATTCAAGATATCGCTACTGGCCTTTAAAACTGTTCAATATTTAAACGATGTAAAGGATAAAACGAAGTCACATTTTTTGTCAGAGTAAAAGTACCATTTAGAGAGTCTATACAAAACTTCAACAAATTCGGTTCAGCAGTTTAACCGGCAGTTCGCTTATAAACATGAAGCGAATCAACACGGTGTCAAATGACAAATCTTCATACGAGATAAGAGTCATAAATAAAACCTGAGAACATGGATGGGTACTATCAACATCCGTTTGTTACATACTGGTAGACGGTGGCAAGATCAGCGAATTGCAGTCTATTCTAAATTTACTACTAACCGACTCAAAAAAGGAGGTTAATAATTCAACTGTGTGTCTTTTTTTACTTAATTTTTTGTACAGTAATTCTGTTTGTTTTTTTATTACGCGATTTCGCGGCCAAATAACAAGTCATTTTTACGGTTCTTTTTTGAAAAAGTAGGTCATGACTTCGGGGTGGCCACATATAAAATTGTATCATGATCCGACTACTCAAAGTTACACTTAATAATACATACATTTTCAGGTCAACATACATAAAAAATATTTTTTATTCGGTGTATCTCAAAAACTACTAAACTACTTGTAAATAAATGAAGTCGGTTTGCTATTTGTGCTTAACTTATTATTTTACCAAGAAGAGATAAAGAAAAAAGAAATTCTACTTTTTAAACAATATGGCTGAAACCTAAAAAGGTACTAGAATATATCAAACAATAAATCAATATCACAACAGAAAATGCGTTTTTTTGGTTTGATTTTAGCAAGGCTTTTAATACCTTACAACATAATATTTTCGTTCAAAAATTATGCGACTATGTTAAACTATCATTATTGTCAAAATTACATGTCTAGCAGATCTTATTATGTAAAGATATATAAAACATATAGTGATCAGATTACTATCAAAAAGGGTATGTCTCAAGGTTAGGGAGTAGGACCATTAAATTATATAACCTACGTAAATGACCTGGAAATCAAAAATATTTTTTTCAATCGCTTCGTTGGTCAACGGGTTAGCGTAGTCGCTTAATTCCATCGACTAATCGTAAGACTGGGGTTCAATTCTCAAGAGGGCATCCATTTGTGTAATGACTGTAGAGGTTTGTTTTACTGGATCTGAGTGTTTATTAAATTTATACTGATATTCATATAAGTATTTCAAGATATTAGTATCATTGACCAACGCCCATACCTTATGTTTAGTTTAATAAATTTCTTTGTTTTAGGGTTAGGTCAATTTATGAAATTACATCCAGTCCAGAGATATTCATATTAATTATAACTTTCGCAAAATATATATGGAATTATACAACGAACTAGCACACGGATTCCACTAACGGAAAGAATAATCGTCTCCTAAAAACGTAGTAGATGTTACAGGCACGTCGTCGTTTCATTACCGCGTTGCAACAGGTCTCTGCGATGGAACATGACAACAGCGAGCACCAAAGTTTTGTAGCGGAAACAGGTAAGGCAGTTATTTTAGTTTTAATAGAGACAATCTGCTGTAGATAACTCTATCACTAATTAACTTTACTATACTTGACTTAAAGGATTGAAATACGTGAAAAAAATCGTAACAGTTAAGAATTAAAATGTTATTTTAAAAGTTCTCCACTACACTTGGCAAGACACCGCCAAGCTGTCCTTGACCTACCTAAGTATTGGCGTTCGGGCAAAAATACACAAACTTACAAACAGTAGATCAGATACAATAACATTTGAAAATCGACCTACTTATTATTGTGTTAGTGATGAAGACATCACACAAAAGTTTGAAGTACTTTTCATACATGCTTATGTGTATGCGTATGTATGGTTAAGGATGAGAGTGTGCTTATGTTATGTTATTATGAAGTGTTTGTGGAAATACGAGCAGACCAAATATGTTTTAATGTAAATTGTATTGATAATAGTTTATCCGTGCTAGATCTGACGCTGTTCTTATTCGTGCCTACAGAGTTTGACACTGTCGAGTTCTGGGCTAAAGGGTCAGATAGCTGTAAGTTTTATACATTAGGCATCCCACCCCCAAGATAGCTACGCATCTATAAGATTTATGACGTCTATAGGCCTTATTTGAAGCGAGCTGTGAACTTTTTCACTGTTTTGGCTGCGTTTCCACCAGATGTGCGAGGATGCGTAGCAAGGGGTGTCTCTTAAAGAACCAATACAATCCCGCGTTAACGGGTAAGAAAGAAATTAAAAATTTCGCCGCGGGACTTGAATCCTCAATAGCTCAAACGGTAAGAGAATTCTCTAACAATTTGAGCTACTGAGGGTTAAAGTCCCGGCTTGAGGTGAAAGGTTACAGGTTCAAATCCTGTCTTATGCGAAATTTTTTCTTTCTTTAAAATTTGTAGAAACCAATACAATCGTTAATAAACGAACTATGCTGACCGAGGCGAGGTAATTTAAGAGATTCTATTGGTTCTTTACAAACACATCCCTCGCTACACATCTCTGGTAGAAACGCAGCTTTAACCAATGAAATAATTGATTTTAATTCAGTTAAAATTCAAGTTCAGAACTTCCGGAATTCTAGTCCTTAAAATCAGATTAGGTTGGGCAGGACGTCTATCTCTTAAAGCAAATTAGAATGCAGCATTTATACATATTACTAGCCGATCCGGCGAACTTCATATCGCTTAACATTAACAGCTAACAGTTCGCAAGGATTAAAGCATCGTTTTTCCTGCAATGGTGATTCATTTTTATATACTTATAGATATATCTCCTAAAGCAAAAAGGTAAATTTTAAGTATGGTTTGTTATTTTAAAAGTATCCAAATTTAAGTCGCCTCTGTGATCTAGCAGTTCAGTTGTTGGACGTTGTTGCTCGGGATTGGATATGTGCCCAGTTGTCGATAGGCTTGCCACCTATCAAATTGTGGGACTTAGTGTCTTCGGCTAGTTGTGGGTCCCTTGTGTTGGTGGGCTATGGTTGTGCATCTGCCTACCCCTTCGGGGATATGGGCGTGAAGATGAAAATGCAAATTTATGTGCAAACCATTTCAATTGTTATAAATACAAATGAATCCCCATTTCACTTGGTCATCGAATCACACATGACCAATTTTGCTTAATTCTTGTCTGGTTTTGTTAGGAAAAGGTTCAGAAGAAAAAAAAAACAATAATCATTTTTAGGACAGGATAACGTTTGTCGGTTCAGCTAGTCTTATCTAAAGATATGAATGTCTTTTCCTCTTGGTCATCGAACTATGAATGAACCGATTTCACTAATTTGTCTTTTGTTTTGTTAGTTATAGTAAAATGTCTCATTTAAAAAATGAATAGGTATATGCTTTGGCAATCGTATCACGGACGGGTCAATGTAGCTATTTTTCTTTGTTGTGTTAGTTATTATCAGGAAAAGGTTCATAAAAATAATAATATTCACAGTTACTACTTCTTTCTAATTTCTTTTGACTCTACTAGTCTTACATAAAAAAATCAGCATTTTTCTTGGTTATCGCATCACGCATAAACAGACCTATTTCACTATTTTTTTCTGTTAGTTTTTGTCAGTATTAGTTTCATATGAAAAAAAATATAGTACACCGTCTGTCAGCTTGACTAATATTGATATAAAACAGACATTTCCGCGGTCACGTCAAACGAGAAAAAAATAAAAATGAGATTAACATAAAAAAGATTTTATGTGTAACGTCGCACGGGACGTGGGAACCGAGCGAGACACAGTCTGAAACAATGGCGGACAAAAACGGCTTGCACCGGTTGTTAGCACTAATTAACTCACTTAGCATTGGTTTACATTGAAGTGCGCTCGCGGGATAACCATAGCAATACCTACTTAAGTATCTTCAAATAGGCAAAGGTACAACTTGGGCGCCAATAATTAGGTATTACATAATACCACAATGTGATAGGTGTTGGGTATTCGATCCCTGACTTTTTTCCAATCCCGGGATTTCGGGATTGTATTATTACAATCCATAGATATCGAAATAGTCCCGGAATTGTGGAATGACGAGTTATAAAATAACTGTTTCTTAAATCTGACCCCCAAATAGAAAAACAACAAAATTCAGTAAGGTGCTTAAATAAAATTAATAGATAAGTTTTGATTTTAAGCTCCGGAAACAAAAAATCAATGTAATTTAAAAATCGTTCTCTTATACTAGACATAAATTATTAAATTTTATAATGAGACTTGAACACACTTTAAGTCTTATCAGAAAAAAATCTACTCAAACTAAACCAGTAACTTAAACCACCTACTTCAGGCGATAATATTCCAAACAATAAAGTTAATAAATATGACTAACAAACTTAACAAATTTACCAGAAATAAAATAAAAATAAAAATTTTATTATAAATATATGTCACTTCACGTCTTATTTACATCGCAAAAATAAAAACGATTGACAAAAAAGCATTCAATGTTTTATTTTGAAGTTCTAAGTTTGAACATTTTTAAAGATTTTTATTAATCCCTAAAATCCATAGATAAGTAAAATTTAATACCGCTATTTTCGGGATTAAATGATACACCCGTAAATCCTAGGATTCCGAGTCAATAGTTGGTAAATAAACATATCGCTAAACGTCCAAATTATCCAATCCCGGGCATTGTTTAATGTTTTTAGAAAACTTATTGAACACATTTTGAAACTTCCGACCGGATCAAAACCGAGACCTCATGTGGTCACCTCCAACATCATCCGCTAGATCAAAGAGACGATTAATGAAACCTTCTCTGTGATTATTTTACAAGTTCTTCTTTTCTTTCTTTAGGTTTTGGTATTCACGTTAGTATTCAGCCATTAGTAAAGTAGTAATTTGCATCAAAATTTATATCAATTTAAATCTATTTTAACTAGTCATCAGTCATAAGTCGTCAGTAAGTCATGTCAGACTCTTGTGTAAAAAGGTGGCCTTTTTACACAAGCTCATGTAATGAGTTTTGGCGGCAACGAGGAAATACACGATACGCTAATTTCTTCATGATTATTTCATTTGTGCACTTTCACTGAACAAAATTGTACAAAATGCCACCAAAATTGACTAATTTCACTCAATATTAACACGAAATTGAATAATTATGAAAAAACTTCGACCATCTTTTCTCTCGATAGCGCCAAAAAACATTTTACAAGTTAGAGATAAAGTATATAGAGTAAAAGAACTTTTTCTTGATACTACAAAGGAGCAATACTATTTAGTCACTCAAAAATTTAAATATATACATTTAAATATTGAAATATAAACAACTGTATTGCGTAACTTTTCGACAAACTCAATTATGAAGAATGTACAAAAACGTAAACCCCCCCCCCCCTTTTTGACACACAAAAGTTGGAAAACGACGTGCACTTTTTTGACCTTATCAAGATGGTTAGCATTAGTTCACATTAAATGCGATAGCGGCGCACGTCGCCTTATGGACACCTGCGTTGTCAACCTATGACTGGGACGTTATGGCGACCAACCCTGAAGACTCTACCAACAATTATGACTGTATTCAATTATAACTTTATTATAACAAAACACTATTTTGATTATATTAGATTTATTTTAATTAGAAAGCATTGGAAAAAACCTGGGAACATTATAATCTGAATATTGTTTTTTATTCCTGGCGACCACGTTACATGCCTTCGCTAAAATCACTAAAAAATGGGTTTATTAATATTTGACCGCCTCGTTGGTCGAGTGGCTAGCGTACTCGCCTAACTACATCGACCAACCGCGAGGCTCGGGTTCGATTCCCGACGGGGGCAGGCATTTGTGTGACAAACAT
>NJDC01002251.1:3299-26526 GCA_002245475.1 Calephelis virginiensis | reverse complement strand
TATAATAAAGTATATAATATGGCTATAAGTATATCAGGAATAAAGTATACTACTTACGTACGAATTCGTCAGCTTACGATTTTCATACAAACTTTGAAAATTTTTATCCTCCTTTATAATCCATAGGGACAAATTTATGGAAATAAAGAAAGTTTCCATTTAAAAAAAATGGTACATATTTGAATTCGGGTATGCACATAAAATTTCGTCAAAATCGGTCTAGAGGTTAACTTTTAAAAGCGTGATAGACAAAGAGGCAGACTTTGGAATTTATTACTAAGGATTACTCAAGTGCCAAATTAGCTCTCAGTATCAGACATTGAGGCGCGATCGAGGTACGAAGTGTTTAATAAAGTGTTTTAATTTCCCCACTGGAACCACTTGAACTATCGGGATAAAAAACTGCTTGCGTTCGTCTATACGTCATAATGTACCGTTTTAGCAAGGTTACATGTTTCAAGTTTATATCTTTAACTTTTTTATGATACTGAAAGGCAAACAAGCAGACGGATTTCCTGATGGTAAGAAATTTACGTCGCCTACAGACACCGAAGGTGGTAATGGTGGTAAAGGTAAGTTTACCGGCTACCTTAACTCCGAACGGGAACACGCCAACGGCAAGCACTGATATTATGGCAGCAGGAATAGGTAAGGTGGTGGTACCAATCCGGTAGTCCAATATTTATTTTGTACTTGCTAAATTTCATAATTTTGGAGAACGTAACTATGGATTTATTTGAAAAGCTTTTGTTTAAATATACTTAAAAGATAATGAATGAATGAATGAATGAATGAATGAATGAATGAATGAATTAACTATTTTTGCATAATCATACTTACTACAAAGTAAATATAAATTAGTATCTACTATCAACAGCGTAAGTTTATACAAATAAATAAGCGCAGTAAAACTGCAAAAATTTACTTCAACTATTTCATTGGGTACCACGTCGCAATTTGTTAATTATTTCCCATATAAGTTTCATCAACATTCTACTAATAATAATTATTGAGTTACATTTAATAATGCATATGTTTTACTGATTACTACAATTGAACCATCAAAATTGGTTGACTATTGGCCGACTAATCGCGTATCACACATACAAATTATAAAAAAACAATTAAATTGAGAGCCTCTTCTTTTTTGAAGTCAGTTAAAAAAGTCTTATCGCCAAACAAACCGATCTCTCTCGACAAAGGAAAATATAAATAAATAGGTTCAGTAAGTAAACTAAACCAATTAAAACTATAAGATAAAATTAAAAATGAAATTAGTATTTACTCTTATACATAAAATTCTCTTATCACAGTGTTAGTTAGTTCTCCTCCGTAACGGCTTTACCGATTTTTACCAAATTGGCATATTCAGGAGGTCTGAGCATCGGTTACTATCTTTTTATCATTTTTAGATTTTTATCATACCCCTAAGTAATAAAGGGCGATTCACCCCAATCTGTTTACTAAAATCGCTAAAAATAGCAGAACAACTTCTGCCAGGTCAACTAGTATATATAAAAAAAACATCACTTTCCGTAAATTATCTGTAGGTATAATAGTACGTCCATGTTTGCAGAAAATCCTTTTCGAACGTATTGATATGAAATGTGAAAGATGTGTAAGTAGCAGAATCCGGGTATAGAATAGACCGCTGGTGTCAATAAACTTGGCTGGGCGGGCGGAGTTAGAAATAGCGCAGTCGAGACGGCGCGTCGGGGTATGGACGGCAAAAACGCATTTATAGATGAATCGTCGCTTTATATACCATGATTTTATATCAATTGAGAAATCACCTCTGGCCTAGTGGTCCGATGTTGTACTTGATTTCATCAGGTCTCGGGTTCGAATACCAGGTGTGACATCTCATAATTTTTAATTTTCTAATAGATAGATAGCCCCCTTTGTATATGTGGTGACGAAGCTGAAACTGTTGCTCATATTCTGTTTTAAATGTCAGGCGTTTAGCGTAGAGAGATATAATCTTGAACATGAAATACAACATAGGATAGATGCTCAGAATATTAAAGAAATTATAAATAGTAAGGAAGTAGGACATAAAGTAGTAAAATATTGTATAGAAATAGGAAATAAAGTATTAAATAGAAATAAGAAATTGAAAACCATGCTGAATATTGTACAATAGTGTACAATCACATCAGCATAGGATAGTAAATAGCAATAAGGAATTTATGTAAACAAATGAATAGAAATTTTAGGAAAAAGTGTAAAATTAGTAAAATACTATAATACCAAGACAAAAAAAGTGTACAACAATTTATTTTCCCTGAAATAAATAAAAGAGAGTAGTATAGTATAAGAAATAAATATAAAGGAGACTAGCATAGGAAATAGATGGGTATCCCTCCATGAAAAAGAATAAAAGAGAGGAATGATAGAAATAACAAGTATGCAGAATGTCAGTACGAGCAGACTAAAAGCGAGAACTGGTTTGAAAGGAAAGCAGAATAGAAAGTCTCTGACTTTGTTAGAGGAACGGTAAAAAAGTAAAAAAAAAATCTAATAAAAAAAACACTCTAGTGTCGGACTAAAACTCGAGTTTGATCCCCGGGTGGTGCGACAAAATGAATGTGTTTTATCAATGTTGGTATAAAAATGGCGTTGCTCAGGATTGGATAAGTGCTCATTGGCTATAGATTTGTCATCTATCATATTGTGGGACTTAAGTGTTTCCGCTTTATTTGGTACCCTGCTTTTTTACTCTACTTAACTCCCTGGGTATTTGGGTTTGGGTATTAATCGTCGCTTTATATACCACGATTCTATCAATTGTGAAATCACCTCTGGCCTAGTGGTCTGGTGTTGGACTTTTATTGTCGCCTTATTTGGTACCATGTTTTTATGGTCTTTACATATACGGGAGCCAACACTCATTACTTAGTTTGAATAATCCAGCTCTGATCCAAGTTCCCAGTAAATAGACCACGTATCCTACCGGACAAATTGTAAAATGTGTACATAGGTTAAAGATAAATAGGTAATCAACAATATTCTACTGATTATAGTACAATAATTTGCTCTAATAGGCACCACTTACCTATTCCTTTCACCGTTATGACAGTGTTTGGAATGACGGTGTTCCGGTCAGAAGGTAGGGTAGCAGTAGACTTAGACATTATTATATTAGCTTTTGTATCTATTACCACCAAAAGAGCTGCAAACTCTAAGCAACTAAGAGGCGAATACCTGTTCATTTCTTAATAAAACTGTGTCCTTGGCTAGTTAGTAGAGTTTTGTGATGACGTATCTGTATTGGTAACCACCGTTTTCGAAATAACTTTAGTACTCATCGCTGTTGTGTTCCGGTCTGTAGAATTTGGTCATGTAAAAACTTACGTAAGAGGCTTACCATTCTAACTTCAAAATTGACAGCAAACCATTACCATTTTTTCCATCTTAAATTCTTACCATCAGAAATTTCATCTGTTTAATAGCCTTTGGCAATGAATAATGACAACGGGGTAACACATTTGTTATGTATTACAGACACAGGAACACACAAACACACACAGAAGCAGATAGATCTCGTAACCTGGTCTAACTCATTTATTTATTTAATCAATTATTGTATACAAAAAAAACTTATATAAATTTTAAAACTAATAGACTTGTACAAAAGTTCAGCTTATCTCAGATAAAGAGATTTCTTCCAGCTCACCCAAAAAGGAGCTCATAAAATAACTTAAATGGTAGACTTACAGTGCACAATAAATTAAGTAAAAAAATATAACTACACAGCAGTTACAAATATATGTCTTATTTATCAAA
This sequence comes from Calephelis virginiensis, assembly GCA_002245475.1. Classification (NCBI taxonomy): domain Eukaryota; kingdom Metazoa; phylum Arthropoda; class Insecta; order Lepidoptera; family Riodinidae; genus Calephelis; species Calephelis virginiensis. Next base: position 22,740 of record NJDC01002251.1, on the reverse strand, counting down.
CCAAGGAGAAAAACAAAAAACAAATGATGTGCACAAAAAAATAAACCATTAAACGTGCATACATAAATACATACACTTACATACAAACAAGAATATGTATACTTATATCTCTGAGAATATTATCTCTCTATTTTATTTTTAACTAGCTGCTACCTGCGGCTTCGCCCGCGTTTTGACAGAAAACCGGTGTGCGATCGGGATTAAAAATAGCCTATATGTTAATCCAGGTCACAATCTATCTGTCTTCCAAATTTCAGACAAATCCGTTCAGCCATTCGAGCGTGAAAGAGTAACAAACATCCATACATCCATACTTACAAACTTTCGAATTAATAATATTAATAGGTTTACCTATATTATTACGGCAGGATTTGTTTATGTTTTTAATGCACGGTTTTGTGTATAATATTAAACGTTTTTCGAGTGTATTACTCGTATTAATTCGTTGGACGAGGAGCTTAAGTCCACCGATCAACCCCGAGGCCCGCGTTCAATTCCCGACGGGAGCAGGCATTTGTGTGATGAACATTTAAATGACTGCATTTCTGGGTCTGGCTGTTTTTTAAATTTATTCTGGTATATATTTAAGTATTTCTATGTATTAGTATCGTTGACTAACACCAATAACACAAGCATATAATTTGCTTACTTTGGGGTTAGATTAAATTTGTATAACTTGTCCAATGTTATTCATTTTATTTATTTATTCTAGTACAAACTAGTCTCTTAAACTTTTTTTTAGTAAATGATTTAGATTTTGTTTTCGATATTCAACCTCAATTGATATCTCCTCTGCTTGTTTAAAATTGAATTTGAAACACAAATAAGTTAATCTCATCCATGTTTCCGTATTTTTATGCGGAAACATAGTACAGACTAAAATATGAAACATATATCTTCACCCGATATCTCTTAAGTCATAACATTTGAGTTATGTAGCGAAATCTAAGATATTTTTAACTGAGAAGCTCTTAAATCTCTCCACAAGAATCTGTAATAATATCAAAGGAGCGGGAGTGTTTCGTAACTTTACGACGGAACGTTTTCAGCGTGGTGACCACAAATGAACATACCGACCGTTTTATATTTATAACTGTATTGTAAAGTTAATTAATATGCTAACTTTATTATCTTCTTCACGCCCATATCCTAGAATGGGTAGGCAGAGCACAACCAGGACACCCACGACTAGCCGAAGACACTAATCCCACAATGTGAAGATACTTTTTGTTATTATTAATACTATCATTCTTAGTTGTGTTGTTTGATTTTCAATAATAAAACTAGCGGCCCGCCCCGGCTTCGCACGGGTATAAAATATACATATAAACCTTCCTCTTTAATCTCTTTATCTATCAAAGAAACCGAATCAAAATCCGTTGCGTTTTATTAAAGATTTAAACATACAAAGGGACATAGGGATATAGGGAAAAAGGACGCGACTTTGTTTTATACTATGTAGTGAAAACGTTTCTAGGTAAATTAATATACCCATGTATAAATAAAAGTTGTGTTAGTTGCATTATTTCTTACTCAAAAAGAACTGAACCTATTTCGCTAAAAATTGATGGGGAGATAGCTTTGAACCAGGAGAAGGACATATGATTTTTTTGTTCCGTTCGCCTGGAAGGTAACTAAGAATAGAAGGTAAAATTAATATGTTGTTATATTAATTTTACCTATGCAAAATTAAGTTTGCCGGAACATCTAGTATTTTACAAATTGTTTATATTTATATTCATCTATTCAATTCTGATATTAATGTTTTATATATCGAAGATGCTTACTTACTTACTTTGCCTATATGGTCTAGCGATCCAGCTATTGGATTTGACTTCATGAGATCCCGGGTTCAATTCTCGGGTCGGGCAACAAAAATAAAATACGGTTTCTGCCATTTTTCTGAGTAAAAATTAATGATACTCATTATTGCATTTTGCCCGGTTGGCGATAGGCTTGCCACCTATCAGATCGTGGAACTGACTTCGGTTGTGCCTCTGCCTACCTTTTCATGGATATGGGCTTGAATATACTTTTTACCTAATGAAATATTTAAAAAAATATCATCACTTTATATCCCGAGGAGTTAGGCACAAGTGCATACAAAGCACCCACGACTAGCCGAAAACACTAACGTGTTTGGCGGCAAGTCTATCGCTAATCGGGCACATATCCAATCACAAGCAACGCTATTTCTATTAGAAAATTGAAGTAACACATATTCTTTTTGTTGCCCGAACCCCATGAGTTTTAACCCGACACCGGAGTAGTAAATATAATACGAAATAAAAGATATTAACGGATATAAAGCTTGTTATTACATTTCTATAAATTCAAATTATAAGATATAAAAATATATTTAAGAAATATATAAAACTATTTAAATGTTTAGATATGTGTTATGTTATCACTCCTTAACGCCAAAACCAATTGAAACAAAATTAGCAGCAAAATAAATTAACCCCTAAAGATTGAGATAAGAAAGGGTTGGTGTACATACCGAAACCCTTTTAGTTGACATTACAATAAAACAGGAAATTTGTAATATTTAAATTGGCAAGCGTTGGTGTTCCATTCATTTTTGTATTTTTTTTTAATCTTGAACATTCTTTTCATTACTTAACTAGCGGCCCGCCCGGCTTCGCACGGTTATGAAATATACATATAAACCTTCTTCTTCCATCACTTTATCTATTAAAAAACCGCATCAAAATCCGTTGCGTAGTTTTGAAGATTTAAGCATACAAAGGGACATAGTGACAGAGGAAGACACTTTGTTTTATACTATGTAGTGATATTTACTTTAAGGTTTTATTTATATATTTACTCGCGTATCCCCGAAGATCCATTCAAATGATACATGAAGGACAATCACGATTGGGCAGACAAAACTAATTTTTACAACGTGATAATATATAACCGGGCAATTATCCCGGTCACGTTGTTTTTGTGTAACGTGTTAAAGTTTTTATTCCATTATACTATTATTTTTGTTTGATAAAAAGTACGTACTATTTAAATTATGCGCTTCGGCTATATTCGTCAAGCTTCGGAAATCCGAATGTATTTTAAAGATCTATATAGAGTTGTTATTACACATAATTAATTATTAAATTTAGATAAGGTCAGCCAATTTAAAAATGAAAGTACAAAGTGTAAAAAAAGTAAAAAGTGTAAAGCTGAAGCGCATAATTTAAATAGTAGTACTGTAATACTCGAAAAAGTTAGACTTCACAACATAGTATAAAACCAAGTCGCTTTAACTGTCCCTATGTCTTTTTGTATGCAACTACGTAATGAATTTTGGCACGGTTTTTTAATAGATAAAGTAATTAAAGAGGACGACTAAAATGTATATTTAAAAAAAATTATCTTCACACCCATACCCCGAAGAGGAGGGCAGAGGCACAACCAGGGCACCCATGACTATCCGAAGACTCTAAGTCCCACAACGTGATAGGTGACAAGCCTTTCGCCAACCAGGCACATATCCAAGCCCAAGCAACGTTTTTTTATTAGAAAATTGGAAAAACCCAATTTTCTTTTTGTTGCTCGACCCGGGATTCGAACCCGGGACCTCATGCAGTCAAGTCCATATACCGCTAGACTACAGAGGCGATATGTGTATTTTATAATTGTACAAAACGTGTCCTTATGTCGAATTGAAAATCTCTACCGTTTTTTCACCGGTTGAAAAGTAATATGTTAAAATGTCGCTGGTCGTAACAGTGTTTAATGCAAACATTAACAGAGTATTTATGTTTTGGAGAAATCGGGAGTAACAAGCCAAACGTATTTAAAATGCGTAATATGTCAAGTAACCGTGAAACGTTTCGGGCCCTCGTGACCTAAAATTTTTACGATTCGGGGAATCGCGACAATCGAATAGAATTTTCCAACATCCACTCATTCAGAGAAATGTATGATTCATGTATGATCTTCACACTCATATTTTTAAAGTGGGAATAGTGTTTTTTACATGAGGCAGCGAACAGGCACATGGACTGACAGTAAGAGACAATCGTGGCGTATAGATATTTTTAATTTCAATCTATATATTAATACGTGATGACAAAACTTTGAACCCCTTTTTATGAAAATTGCGTGGACGCAGGAGTATAAAATTTGCCACACTTATAGTTTATGTACAGGAGAAGTGCAAAACGCAAATATTTTTTAATAATAATGGTTATAAAGTACATCAAATCAATAAATAAAACATTACCCACACTACCATGCATTTGACACACACAAATTTGATGATAACGATAAAAGATCACAGATGGCGCACTAAAAAGTTTGAAAACAAAGTACATAGTTGGTCTTGAGAAATGAAGATGGCGTTTTCATCAACAAGATATTAAAATTTATTATAGTCGAATTTCGACCAATGGGCGACCACTAATTGTAATAAATCTATTTACTATTTATATTGACTGTAAACTAGTTTATTTGTTTTTTGTATTAATATCACAAATGGTACGCATTATAGACAGAATATAGAGCTCAAATCGAATTTGTGACCTACTAGCTATGTGCCTATATTCGAACAATACATATATATGAGTTGTAAATAGATATTTTTGATTCGCTGTTCTGTGGCTGGTTGGATTAGGACTTATGTCCAAATCTCAAAACAATCTCCAAAATCCTATATTTCTCCGTATGAGTAAGGGCTCTTTTGCAGAAAAGACCATCTGCGTTCCTGCCAGGTAGCTCGTCAAAGGTTCCAGCTTTAGCGGTATATGTAATGCGGTGGATTCTTACCCGGCCAAATTCCTGCAAAGCATTCTACGAACAGTGCAAGAAAAATGCAAAATTGCAAAAAGCGCAAAATTTCTTACTGAAAAAACATTGTGCATTTTAGATATTTTGGAATAATTTTGCACGAATTGCTTTAATTATCAGTATGAAAGTATTATAATTTATGTGGTAGAATACAATATTCATTTATTGCGCCATCGTACACAAACATGACAACACGAACAAGAAGTTTTCACTTCAACAATGTTTTCCTGGATTGCGTAAAATCCGTTTTGGGAATACCGTTATTTCGTTTAAATAATTGATTGTTTTTTCTGTTTTCCATAGTTTTAAGCCTTCTTTGGATTTTTGTAAATAATTTAAAACCAAAACCAGCAAAATCGGTCCAATTGTTAAGGAGCTATGCGCCTACATACATCTTCACTCGCTCATAACATGCAAATACGTAAAGGTCAATAAGATCTTTCGTAACAATACCACTGGTGTTAGAATGCTATGCAGGAATTTGCCCGGGTAGTATTAAAATGAGAAAACACATTTTGAGTTGTCCGAACCTGCGACTGTGCATTCAACGTCAACACCGGACCACGAGGCCTTATTATGTCTACTAATAGTTTTAAAAATCAAGTTTCACCAATTCTCGAAGATATAGTATTGAAAAAAAAAGTATCTTTACGCCCGCATCATCGAAGCGGTAGGCAGAGACACAACCAGGATACCCACGACTAGCCGAAGACACTAAGTCCCACAATGTGACAGGTGGCAAGCCTTTCACCAACCGGGCACATATCCAATCCCAAGCAACATTTTTTATTAGAAAATTGTAAAAACCAAATCGCACCTGTCATCTAGCGATCTAGGTGTTGGACTTGACTGCATGAGGTCCCGGGTCCGATTCCCGGGTCGGGCACCAAAAAGAAAATAGTAAAGAACCATACTTAATGATTGATTCAGTCTTCCAGACACATACTTCAAATATAATTATGTATAGTTTCACAACTGAAATTTCGAAGCGAAAATAAAATAGTTGTGTTTAAAAATACATCGGCGGACTATGCGACGTCGCAACATTTGACAGAAGACGACTGACTTAAGAACTTATGAATGAAAATTAAATATTTGGTGTTTCCCTCTAGTGTACTATACCTGAGTATACTTACTACTTACTCTATATTAACATATAATTTGATTTATAAATTATGTAATACGTTTTAAGAGGGTTATTCCACACGAGTAAGCTTACATAAAATTAATATTACCCTATTACTAAAGGTTAAAAGTTTTTAAAGTGAAAACTTCTTAAGCGGCTTTACGCACTTTTCTTGGACTGGGACTTTTTTTGGAGTCGCGTCAGATCGTCAGATCGAAAATTAGTAAGACGGCGCAGAGCGCTTGCGCGAATGTTGGTGTTGTCATGTTTGTGTACGATAGCGCAATAAATGAATATTGTATTCTACCACGTAAATGATAGTACTTTCATATTGATAATTAAAGCAATTCGTGTAAAATTATTCCCCAACCGCATAACGTTAATATCAAGTTTTCACTTCCGCCGGCACTCCCGGAGTGCAACCGGTTTTTTAAGAAATTGACGTTTTTTTTTTAATTTAAGAGTTATCCAGAAAATATTTTTACTAGTTGACCATACAGACGTTGTGTTAACTATGAGTAACGAATTTATATTTTTTTTAATATGCTACTAAACTTACATTTTTTAAAAGAACCTTCTTTTTACAACGTTATCCCAACAAAAAAGAATTTCATTTTTAAACAGATTCAGTTTTTTGTGATCAATTAAACACGTAGACGCTAAATCCTTTGCCAGGTATGCAGAGAAGATTGAGTGCCAAATGTTACGATCATTACAGATCTGCCTTGCTTCCTCCACATTTATTAACCTTTTCATACAAACACGAAGGTTTCGGAGGCTCGTTTCACCACCTTCGGATAATACCCGAGCTATTTAATCGTGGAACGTCAACCTAGGCGTTCCCGGGTATCTACATCCATCCACATTCACATTAATTAATAACTGTTCTTCAAAAATCCCGGTTTCAGAGCAAAAACTAATAAAATGTTCAAAATCTTACAAAAGGCCAAATTTTTATCTTTTTTTACTATTGGAGTAGTAGCAAATGGTCCCACAAAAATTTTATCACCAACTTACTAGTAATACAACTCCGAAATCAACTAGTAGTACAACTCAAATACCCCTATTTGGATCATGAAAAAAAAATGAGACCATCCTGAAATCATGTTCTATCTTTCTAGAAAAACTATCAACATACAAATAAAAATAAAAAATGAAACATATATTTGAATTTCGAACCTCCTTCTTTTTTTGAGTCGGTAATTAAAGGAAACACCATTTCCCAGAATATAACTAAGCATAGTAAGTAGGTAAGATGTATTATTATGTTGTTAACGATGTTTTGAATGAGGAGACGTCTGCTTGCGTTTGTTTTGGCAACTCTACAAATTACAAATGAATCCTCTTAGCTCGTATTGTGTGAAGATATTATTACAGAAGAGCCAGTCAGATAAAGCTTAGACTAGAGTTAAAGTCACTATAGTACACACATAGGAAATTTGTTATAGCTATAAACGGTGTTTTTTTAAGTAATAAGATAACGGAAAAGCGCACAGCTCTTCTGAAGTTAAGAGTTCGAACCGAAACGTGGTACTTTCATTATGGTGGCATTAATAGTAACGAAAGAAAATATATTTATTTGCGAAATATGCGTGTTGAAGTTGTTACAAAATTGTTTAAGTATTCCAACATATTCTACCACATTGTAGTATGCAAATATTTTAATCTATTATATATTAATACGTGATGCCAAAACTTTGGGCCCCTTTTTACGAAAATCACGCTAACAGAGGAGTATGAAAATTGGCACACTTATAGTTTATTTATAGGAGAAGTGCAGAACGCTAATATTTTTCTATAATAATGCTTATAAAACATTACCCACACTACCATGCATTTGACACACACAAACAAATATATTGATGATAACGATAAAAGATCACAAATGGTGCACTAAAAAGTTTGGAAACAAAGTAGTTGGTCTTGAGAAATGAAGATGGCGTTCTTATCAACAATTAAAATTGATTATGGTCGAATTTCGACCAATGGTCGACAACTAGTATTTATACAAAGTAATTGTTTAATTATCTACATAATGTTTTAATGTTCATACAAAAACAAATCGTTTTATATTTATTACAATTATAATTATGAATTATAAGCAATTTTAAATAAATTTAACCCTTTCTACCGTAAACTACCAGCGTTTCCAAGACTAGCCAGTCAGGAGAAGAAACGGCAAAACAAACTTTCCGGCAGCTGTATATAACCTATCATCCTTGTACTGCCACCGTTTCCAAACCTAGCCAGGCAGAAGAAGAAACGATAAAACAATCTTCTTGAGAAGTCGGATTTCTGAAGTTATAATAAATAAATATTATTACAAATATTTTATTATTTATGCTTGTCTGCAAGAAAATCTTTAATTTATAATATGTTTTCTCTAATTAGTCAAATACCTTCTTTTACTAAACATAGTTATTAGTATATCCCTACACGGACAAGCTGTTGCCTAGCACTCTACTATCAGTGCTCTTATTGATAATGACTAGTTTCAGCAGATGGTAGAGTGCTTTGCAGCAAATGGCCTGATAGGGATTTGCCGCTTTATTTATTCCTGCCTATTGACTCTGTCATATTCCAGTATTAGCGATAGGCTTGCCACCTATCACATTGTGGGACTTAGTGTCTTCGGCTAGTCGTGGGTGCCCTGGTTGTGCCTCTGCTAACCTCTTCGGGGATATGGGCGTGAAGATACATATTCCAGTCCGAAGGGCGTGGTAGCCGGTAAACTTGTACCGGCCTATAAACAATAGGCCTAAAAATATATAGACACCATAGATATTACAGCGACGCACCTGTAACATCTATAAGCCTATTGCTAACCGGGCACATACCCAATCCCGGGAAACGTCTTTTTTTTTTGTAAATTGTAATTTCGAACCAAGGACCTCTAGAAGTCAAGTCTGAGTAAAAAACGCCCTTTCTCACTTTTCCGTCCCTTTTCTCCTCTTCTTCTTTTTTATATGTTAAATCTAAGGACTATATTTTAATACTACAATGAACACCATTTTCAACGGCATAAAAAAATTAAATTCCACCAGAAAAGCTACTAGAATATAAAGAACCGCAAAAAGTTACCTCCAAATTCCGCGAGTTGGCTGTGAGAGAATGGACCTTATTTCTTGGAAATAAGGTTTCGGTTTGCATCACTGTCTAGGTTTGGTAATTAGAATCTGACAGTTTGAGATGGGCAAAGGAGCCGACTGTCAAAAACGCGGCGCCAGCGCTGACACGACGTAAATAAAACAGAACAAATGGCAGTAAAATTCAGATTTAGCACAATTCGGTTAAGGGATTACTTGGACTTTAACGCCATTGAAAATATTTTAGAGGGCATTCTATTTTTTACTTATTTTTATCTATCTACATTATCCTAGTCTCTTTATATTATAAACTAGCGGCCCGCCCCGGCTTCGCACGGGTATAAAATATACATATAAATATTCCACTTTAACACTTTATCTATTGAAATAAACCGCATCAAAATCCTTTGCGCAGTTTTAAAGATTTGAGCATAAAAAGAGACACAGGGACAGGGGAAGCGACTTTGTTTAATACTATGTAGTGACGCGAAAGTTTGTCTGTCTGTCTGTTTGTTTGTTTGTTACACCTTTATGCAAAAACTGCTGGACGGATTTTAATGAAATTTGGTATACACATAGAGGGTGACTATGATTAACAAATAGGATAGTTTTTATCCCAAAACAATGTTTCTGTGGGAGTCGGGCAACACCGCGTGGCAACAACTAGTATTATATAAAAATATCTCCATTACGCTTGGACATCGCATCAGGCTTGAACAGATGGACCAATTTTACTTTTTTTTGTTACACTTAATCAGGAGAATGTTCTTTCGAAGAAAAAACGGGAAAAATGGATAAAACAATGCATTAATCCATACGAACTCTCAGAAACTGTAATGCCGGTGTAAAGTTCACCGGATTATAAAAATAAATCGTTTAAAGCTAGGAAATGTTAATAAAAGTTTACATGTTATACACACTTTACCCATATCAGTTACATTACATTTTTTGTAAGAACTTAATGAAAAAATAAATATCCCGCTAATGTAATAAATTAAAAAGCTGTTTATATTTGCCAAAGCCAAAGTGGTTGATTTGTTTTGAATAAATTTTAGAAAACAAATAAATAAGAGATTCTATCTCTTTATAGGCTATTTTTTATCCTTATATGTTAATGTCAACGAGATCGAGAAAAGTTATACAAGAGTGAAAATTATTTACAATGTAAGTTAAGTTGTGAATTTTAGTTACATTTGATGTATATTTTTGCATATTTTTCCTTACGATTTTTGTCACATTCATTTACCAAAAAAAATCTTTATGGTGAAGGGATGTAACGATCCCATACTGCAGGATGATCTAATAATTTGGACAGCTGAATTATTGTACCAGTATTGTTAACCAAATCAGGTGTATGGATGTCTAGTGGAGTAGTACCACTGCCTTACATATCCATTTTTAATGGCGGTACAGCGCTGTGAAGTATCTTCCCAGGGTAGGGATCCATCGCCAGAATTTCTGCCGCCATAATATATCTGTCATATTCCGGCCCAGAAGTTAGTGTAGCCGAAAGACTGACACTATAGGTCCAACATCACGGCCACAGGACAGAGACACATTAATGGTATCTATAGGCCAGCGGTTATCTCTTACATTCAGGAGAGCCATGTGAATGTTCGCAGACCTCTCAAATTAAAAAAAAAAACAAATATCCAAAAATCGAAATAAGTGGTAGAATTAAATACAGAAGCTCTCCCGGATTGATACCCCTACCGTAGCTATTCCTGCCGCCATATCACTCGTGCACATTACTGTTGTGTTCAATAGGTACTACAAGGTAGGGTAGCCAGTAAATATAATTAACAATATTAATCATTGGCACTCGATAGAAATCCTTTATTATTATAAAAACACTTACACTGTTCTATATAATTTTAATTATACATTAGCATACTTGTTTTGCTTATTACTGATTCATTATAAATTCATTAATTATTAAGATTTCACATAGTATATTTTACTTAAAACTTGGTACTGTTTATTCAAAAAATAACCTTTTTTAACACAAGTTAGTACCGAGACTCGGTAAGGGTAAATAAACATGATGTTGTCAACGAAAAGTCTTTACCCCAAAATTAGGGTAATTTTTCATGGTTACAAGTGGCCATGACTATTATGCCTATATAGTCCAATAAAAAGTTAAATGAAACCATGATCTGACCAGTTTTGGCGCAATGAGTAAAAGTATATTCATTAATACTTAAATAATGATATTATGAAAGAAATTTTGATTTAAATTAAGGGGAAAGGGATGAAAAAAATAAAAAAAGGATTGAAAAATGCGTTTTTTTAAATAACTTAATAACGGTAGAAAATAGAAACAAACGTTTCAAGTAAAAGTTGTAGAGAAAAAATTCTACATAAAAAAGTTCCTCTTCAGTTTTTTGTTTAGCTGCAAATTTTTCATAATATCATTATTTAAGTATTAACACATTTTTACTCATTGCGCCAAAACTGGTCAGATCATGGTCTCATCAGTTGAGTTTATAGTTCGCTATTTTATAATAATAAATCAATAAAGGGTTGATTTTTTGTCAAGAAATAGGGAAAAGAGTATAGAACAGTAATATTTCGGGACAGACGAGGATGATCTCTAAATAGCAGGAGGGTGTGATGCGATGAAAAAACGGCGCCACCGCTGGAAAGATTAATGACCCACAGGTCTCATTCCGCAGATTGAAATCGATTATTTCGAAATTGTAAAGTCGATCCAATTAGAACTTATAGTCCGCATCACTTTGAAGTGGGAAGTGCTTTTGGAAACTTTGCATAAAGTTTTAAATGTGTGGTTTTGTTTTTTTTCTACAATATAAGTACAAACATTTGAAATGTATAAAAAATATACCGATATAAAAATGTACGAATGGCGGTCTTAATTCGATTATATTTTTTACTGAAATAGAAGGTAATAAAATTATAAAATCGGTTTCTATGTGTTATTTAGTAGGAAGACTACTTCCGTGGGTTAGTGAGGTACAACCTCCAAATTGTTTCTTTATCTAAAGGTATTTTCACATTTTCTGGCTGATTTTAATAAAATGTAGCTTCAACATCAAATCAAATTCATTTGTTTAATTAAATTAATTCGTTTAAGTGTGCAAATTTACTGACCTAGGTGAACAAATCTGTGACACGCTATGATGGCAGGTTTGCCATTTGTGCCACCTAAGTAAACATTTATTTAATTATTTTTTGTTCCATTAATATTTTTAATGAGCTTTTACTTACTTTGTCATTTATAAATACACTCGCATTTGTAGGATCCAATAAATGTATTATTGGATCCTACATCACTTTATAAAACTGGATATGGTATAGCATGCCACCAGTTAAAAAAATGATAGTGTTTTAACTATAACAATACATTCATAACCCAGTGACCTAATCTCTACATATTATTAAATCGTAAAACGCTTTGTTTATTGAATAAATGCTATAAATATGTACTTACTGGTATATTTTAAAACTTAAATCAATTTGTTTATTTGTTTGCGAATCAAGGAAAAACTATTTGGGTTTAGGATTCTTTTGAAATCTAAACTTTGTTTTTTTGAAACTTTGAGACATTTTAATTGGAATTAAAATATGTAATAACTTTATTAAATCGCGAGGAACTAGAGTAATTCGATGTATGTCATACATTACTCATAGTATAAAACAAAGTCGCTTCCTCTGTTCCTATGTCCCTTTGTATGCTTAAATCTTTAAAACTACGCAACAGATTTTGAAGCGGTTTTTTTAATAGACAAAGTCATTGAAGAGGAAGGTTTATATGTATTTTTCATTACCGTACGAAGCCGGGGCGGGCCGCTAGTTTGAGAATAAAACAGGCAATCAAATTTTTTTTGACAACGCAAGACAATACTCGTCCAATAAATTAATTTTACTATACACTTATATTTTATATTGTTGATTATGATACATGGTTAAGGTATCAAGATCAAAATTGCCCTATTTTAATACTACATTTTGAACCAAATTGCAAATGACTACAAATTATGGTTGAAATATATTTAGTAATTTAATAGTTTAACCCAACACAATGCGCATTTATGAGATAATATTTTGTACTACTTGTAGAGAAATTTCCTGTATTTTCGAATCGAAACCTGACAATCGTCATTAAATTTGCCACTTTGGATTGATTTTAAACGATGCTTCAAAACTTTTTATAACAGATCACCCCAGCAAAAATAAAAAAAAAACAACAAGAATAAAATTGAAAAATTCCCATAATCCATTTCAACAACTCGCAATTAGCTAAGAAATACTTAAGACAAAATAAAATAGCTGGGAACTCTAAACCCGACGTGATTTCCATATACAAGCCGCCGTGCGAATGCGAAGCCCCCGTCGGCGCCCGAGCGGCTACACAAAGCTCAGTATTTATGTAAATTGTAGAATTCCGAAAATGCACCAGCCAAAAACAATGGTTCGAAAAAATTGGGGAAAGTTTAATTTTTCGAGCTGGTCACTTTTGCATGTGGCATGCGACCTCGTTGTTTTTATGTAAAATCTTGCCCGATATGGGTTGAAATTGAATAAAATTGCTTTATAAAGTTATTACTTCGTTTTTTTTTTGGTTCTGTACTTGATGTTTTCTTTCGATAATATCTTTTTATTACATCTACTAAAGATTTTAAGTTATTGTAAACATTTGTTTTTGTATATTTGTATATTTCTACGAAATTGACATTCAAGAGAAACCCTACAGGTCGTAGTCATTACTATGATACACTAGCTATTGACTAAATACTATACTATGTATTTAGTTTTACCACGATACACTCTTTGTATGTGTGCCAAATTTCACAAAAATCGGTTTAACAGTGTTTACATGAAGGATTAAGAAACAGACAAACGAAATATTAGTAGGATGACACAACTGACCTGATGGTAACAGATAGTGAAATAAAACAATAACTAAATACAAATTACTGATTTGATTTTTTAATAATTATTGGGTATAGAAAAGGTGCTCAATACCGCAGTGTAGTTTATAAAAATTATAGCAGAAGCGATAAATTCCTATTTGAGCTAAAAAAATTGATATTAAGTCATATTTTTTTAAAATCAAACTTATTTCAAAACATTTCTAAACAACAGATAAAAAATATCGTCAAATGAGTAACATTTAAAAAAGTAAAACATAAAAGTGGCGACCTCTACCGCCTGTTTACACTAACAGTATTTTAATTTTATTGTTGATTTCTTTTTGCAAGTTTTATTTCGTCTGCCTTCCAAAGATCTTAATCTTTGATTTAGGAGTTCGACGATAAGGACGTGTTTAAGATATTGTATCACTTTTTGTTTTTTTAATTGGCAACGCCGTGAGAATACTGAATATCGAGTTTTTGGCGCCAGTCTTAAAAAAAACTAAAAAATACTACTTGTTCTTTCTGCAACTTATTTGCGCAGAGAGTTTTGTAAATGTTTTACGTAATAAACTTATCACAAGATTGTAGTTATAAAGTAAATAGATTTAAATAGTTTCACAACCAATTGATAACTTAAATATCTCTGGACATCTTACACTAATTGAGAAGCAAATTATTGATTAAGCTATAGTTGTTAATCAACTATACTAATGCAAAGAATTACTTAAAAAGATAATGGAATTTTAATAAACCCCAGACCCGGAAAATATGCAGATATTTAAATGTTCATCACATATCCGTAGGGAATCGAACCCGAGCCTCGAATCACGAGTCGGTGGCGTTTGGTGTGTAGGTACGCTAACCCATCAATCAACTATAATACAATTGATAGCAAAGTTAATGAACTGCTAAGAGTTGTCTTAAATACCCGTCGACTACACAATCCAAATGTATTTTTCAAACCACCACCCTACAGCAAAATCTAACTGTAGGTATTTTCTAAATTAGATATTCTTATAGTTAGAATAAAAAAGTATCTTCATGTCCATATCCCTGAAGAGGTAGGCAGAGGCACAACCAGGGCACCCACGGGCCTTGACTAGCCGAAGACACTATGCGATAGGTGGCAAGCCTATCGCCAACCGGGCACATGTCTAATCCCGAGCAATATTTTTTTTTATAATAAGAAAATTGGAAAAACCAATTTTTCTTTTTGTTGCCCGACCCGGGATTCGAACCCAGAACCTCATGCAGTCAAGTCCAATACCTGAACCGCTATATCACAGAGGTTATAATGAAAAACTATCTATATAAGCAGCTGGCAATACGTTTAAGTTTACATGGTAGTTTTTGTAAGCATTTTTGTTATTTGCTTTTAAAGCGTTTAGCATCCGACTTTTCTATTTTGAACTATTATAAGTTCTAGCCCTGATGATTCTGTCATAAGCGAAACCGGTAGGCTATTTATAACATAATAAATTATAAGTAATACGTAAAACAGTACAAGTGTTTCTCCATTTAAAAATTTGAATATTTGGAAGTTTTACCAAGCGCCAACGATGGAAAATATCAAATAAAGTACTTTAATTGTTGATATCAGTCGCTGATTTCGCTTTCTTCAACATTATCAAACAAATATACTTGTTTTAAAAAGGAATTGACCAATCCTATGCATCAAATATACTAACTATAAATCAAAGCGCAACCGAAACCAAATAACGACTTTTGATAAGCATACCTTGGTTGCAATTCCGTAAGAATTCTTTGAAGAATATTTGTTAGACAATCCACATCTAAAGAAGTAAAATAGGGTACTTATTACCATTTCCTATTAAAGTTAATTTGTGTACATTGAGTGTATTGAATGTAAACTAACGATTAAAAAATGTGGTATAACCAAACTCTACACCAATAAAATTGCGTTCAAAATGTAATCGTAAAATATGTTGAAAAACGTAGGTACATTATGGAAAATATAAATGTTTTGTCCAATATCAAAACGAGAATTTAAAAGTTCGTTATGGAATTCCATTTTTAAATGCAGAATAATATGTCAAGATACTGAAACATCCACAAAAACATTACACAAACAGTGGACCATACTTTGAATTCGACAAAGGATTAATGTGCCCGGAATTCTAAAATTCGGCCTCACACGCAGCGGCGGCATCTGCTGGTTAAAATCGATAGCAATCGCCTTAATTGTACCCCGATTAACAACAATTATGGAGTTGCCAGTAAAAACAATCTCCTTGTTCCACCAAAATGTTTAATTAGACGACGTATGTTACAGTTGGCTTCTTACGAAAAATGTTAATTACTAAACCTCTGGGTATGTTTCAGAGACGATCCAAATCGGTGAGTGGAAAATCTAAATCATTTGCATTTGTTCTCTTTTTTACTGGCAAGAGGCAAGCACAAATATTTCTTAATTGTCTTTGAATGTAATAAAAATTACAATGTAAATTTTGGTAGATTTACGTAGTGGCGAATAGCGAAATTGGTAGCGAAATATAGCCAAATATTTCGGTCAACATAATATTATGCACTTCAATAAAAATAACAACGTTAAAAAATCCGACTTCAGAACTAAAAAGTAATAAAGGCTTTACTTTATTTACTTTAAAGGTTTGAAGCCCGTGTCAAGTCTTAAACTAATAATTATATTATAATTAATTATTAAATTGGCTTGGCACCGACTTCAAACCTATTAGTAAATGGGACATATAAACAACAGATACTATATAATTAATATTAAATCCTTATCATTTTTTACTTTTTAGTTTTGAAGTCGGTTTTTGACCGTAGTTATTTTTATTTAATTATTTTCAGTTTATTGCTGATATGATTTAATTTAATAAAAATAGACATCGGGATAGGTGAGAGTAGATAAAAAATGCTCATAAAATAAAAACTAATGGGCTTATCGGTTCAGAAACTTCGGCGAAATCGGTGTACATACATAAAAAAAATATACCGGCCGAA
The DNA here is from genome assembly GCA_002245475.1 of Calephelis virginiensis. Taxonomy (NCBI): domain Eukaryota; kingdom Metazoa; phylum Arthropoda; class Insecta; order Lepidoptera; family Riodinidae; genus Calephelis; species Calephelis virginiensis. The sequence continues at coordinate 5,878 of NJDC01002251.1, read as the reverse complement.
TCGTACGAAAATTGTACGAAAGTTCAAACCTTATTTTGGCCCAATTATTACACTTGAGCTTCTCAAACCATAAACAACATGGGTCAGATTATAAAATTTACGAATTTTAACTTATTGAAATAAAGGTATACATAAGGAATATTTTAGGAGTTATGACAATAATCTCAAAGGAGGAACAAACTTACCAAAATTACGTCAATGCTAGAAATCGTAGAAACCATAAACAACATGGGTCAGATTATAAAATTTACGAATTTTAACTTATTGAAATAAGGGTATACATAAGGAATATTTTAGGAGTTATGACAATAATCTCAAAGGAGGAACAAACTTACCAAAATTACGTCAATGCTAGAAATCGTCGTGTCTCCGATTAGGAATAAAGTAAGCTTATTTTTGGAGGATTAACATTTTTTTGTGGGACAAAAAGGTGAACAGGAACATGGTTCTCCTGATCCTGATCTGTCTTTTACGAGTTGCCAGAAAGGAGACAGATAGTCTATTCTAAGCACAGTATTCTGACCAACTCAGAGTGAGGTTGGATTATAAGCTCAAGTTCAAAAAACTATTAAATTTTACTTGACTCATTTTATAGTCTATACTCTATAGGAATTTCTGTCCTTATGTCAGGAACTATAAAAATATTTATTATTCTTTTGTATTTTTTTCTTATCTTTTGTATTATTTTCATTCCTTTTACTGTATAACTACTTAGTGAGTAAATGAAGATATCTAATTAGCCATCGTATCAGTTGCTGATCGATTTGGTCACTGAACAATTACCACGAACAAACGCCAGCCTGTTCCGCGATAAACGATTTCCCATCCTATTAAGTGATGCACCATATGGTCTTCTTTTGTTACTTTTTTTATTATTTACTCAATAATTCTCCCATACTAACGTTCTAACGCAAATTTTATTTTACCAAGTGAGGAGGTTCTCTATTTGACTGCATGTTTTTATGCAATTATTCGACCAATAACTAACAGATTTGATGTTTCTTTTTTTGGAAGGTAGGTCATGATTCCGAGGCAGTTCCATATTTTGGCCACGATGTCATACAATGTCGTTGTGATTCTTAAAAATGTCTGCGTTAAGTATAACTCAAAAACAACTCAGTTTAATACATGTACAGAATCAATAACCACCAACCTTTCAAAAAAAGCCGCATCTTGGTAACAAAATTCGATTTTTCTCAAATACTAGAATGAAGGACATTCTTAATTTAATTGTTTATTTGTAACACAACTACTACGACAGCTATGATAGTATTTTAATGTTCTCTTTTTTTTCTTGGGGGAGGCAAGAACAACTATTTCTTAATTGTATTTAAATGTTAATAAAAAGTGCAATTTAAATCTTAGGAGATTTACGCTAATCTATTTTGAAATTAGTAATGTTTCAGAGGATATCCCATTTACTATGATAAAAATTCGATGACGTTTCCGAATTACACACAAAAGTAATGACATTTCTTTAAAATTGAAGTCAGTTTTTTTGCACTTTCATTACATGCTAACAATTTACACACAAATCTTGAATAAATCTCGATTTAATTCGGAAATTTCTTAAAATACACATGGAATAGGAAAAAAGTGCAAGAGAATTTATAAACTTCACTTTTAGGAAGAAATATAAATTGAAAGAAAATATTCTATCATATAAGTAGAAAAATCCGCATTGTAAAGTATAGTTTAAAAATCACACATTTAAGCTTGATCAAATTTTATTTGGACCAATGAGAAAGCAACTGCTTTAAAATAGTAAAATAAAAAAACAAAAGAAAAGAAAAAACAAGGAAAAAATGAGGCAATAAAAATGGCATAAAAGATCATAGTTGAATTAAAATCCTCTGGAAATGGGTTGAAAATTGAAACTAGTTAAACAATATCAAACACTCGATGAAATACCCAGATACATTGAAATCGTATGCATAAACTAATAAGAGCAAGCATCCTTACAAATACGTATGCAAAATGAATACAGAATCCTATGCCCTTGCTTAAATAGATAAACTAACTGTACAATGTATTCTATGCATTCCATCGGCGATATTTATTTGAGAATTCTCTGCATAAAGGTGCATATATACTTGAACATTTTCATACGAATATGCTTTTCTTTTGTTTTTCAAAAATACGAAATATAATTATTTTATCATGTCCTTTCAAACTTTGTAGACTAATTTGGAATATCTGTTAAAAATTAGGAGTTTTTGCTTCTGCCGTTTATAAAGCAGCAACAGATTTTTTTTTTTCGATTTGACAGTCTAATTTTGAGAAGATATGAAGGTTTAAATTATCACATTACGGCTTTTTGGAAGAAAAACACAAAAAAAAACATACTTAAAATCGTGTGAGATTGACACATATGATCTAAACGTATATCTAACCTGGTAAATGCTGCAGAAAAAAATTCTAAATGCTCAAATTCAACGGCGCCATTGGTAGTGTAACCATTTTAGTTGTTTTACGACAAAAATATGTGAAGTAAAAAAACTGTTTATGCACGCCAAATTTTAATTAAATCAACAATTTGTTAAAATTCTCTTATTAGAACTCATTACATTTTTTTTGCT
>NJDC01002250.1:0-25543 GCA_002245475.1 Calephelis virginiensis | reverse complement strand
AACCAGTTGTAAACTGTGGCACGAGATGGGGCTTCATCGTGAAAAGCCAATCAAAGAATATCATAACTTTTTTGTTGACTTATATGACATCGAAAGCCATAAAAAATCATTGCACTAAAATGTTCTCGGCTTAAATTCATTCTGACGTGCACAGACAATTTTCAATTTGCCGCCAAATCGTAAAACAAATGACAAATGAATGAAATGTATACTCAATATTATTGGTAAAGAGTTCTATTTTCAAAATTTAAACATATTTTTTTAATATAATGCTTTTAAGTTGCCAGTTCTAAAAACTTTCAGTTTGGCCCTCGTAGCATATGCATAAAAAACGGTAAAGACCCATACAAATGGCATGTCTAACTTGTTCTACTACTATCAACTTGTAGTACTATTGTAGTATGTTTTCACCCGTGGGACAACTTCAAAAAGTAGCAAAAATGTTTGTAGTGATAGGAAAAAAAATTCTCACCAGTAAAAAAAAAGCAGAAAAGATGCTTTCATCAACGATGCTTGAAATATTATATGCCCGGTTAGCTATAGGTTTGCCACCTACCATACTGTGGAACTTAGTGTCTTTGCCTACTCTTGGGTGCCCGGATTGTGCTTCCGCTTACGTCTTTGGGGATTGGGCGTGAATATAAATAAAATATAAATACAAATGTGAAAAATTGTATGTATTGTTACGAGCTATGGGTAATAAAATGCCGTTTGTAACGTAGAAGACGTTTATTGAAAGCTTCCACAAAAATCCTCTTAACAGAATCCGAATCGCTAAGTAAAATCACTGGTCCAATGTCCTCGCTGTATTCGCTGAAATAATTCTTCCTCGTCGCTTAGTAGAGATCGCTTCGATTTCGCTTCCGAAATTGAACTGGCGGGTCGCGGCTCGATGCCTCCTTATATACTGCTATGCCCATGGTTCGAGAAACTTCTCATACAATCTAACACAATAGACGCTTCCCGAATCTTCGGGTGATTACGTCAAGGACATGATTTATTACCTGCGGCGCTATACGTAAACAATGCGCGCTGTGTATAGGTACTACTCGCCGCGGACCGCGAATGTTCCAGAAAACGTTGTTCTCTTATCAACGACTTTTCGAGAACTTTCTTCACTGTTCGATAGTAGACCTAATACCTACTTATGCGTTTTTGGGGTTTTGCTGTACGACGCTTCGTTTTCGAGATATAGGTACTCAAAGTCGTAACAGTATGTTTCGGTTTACTTAAAAATGGCTAAAATCAATCATTAATTCCCGTGACGCGCGAGCACTTGTTCGAGGTAAACGTCGAAAGAACCTCTTATTATTGTCTATGTGTTTTTTCCAACTACCCTCTAAATTTGAAATGGAAGAAAAAATGTGTAGGAGACAGTAAAAATAGTGATAGAAGTGACACAAAAGGAATAATATGCGACTATGATTATACAGAGAGTAATACTGTGCAAAACTCAGTCGGGATTTATAGTACAGACCGAAATGTTGAAAAAAGAGCGAGAGAAAGCAGTGAGGACAATGTAGATGAAAGTTTTATTACGGTTGAAAGGCAAAAGGCTAAAAAGGCGAAAAAAATATTAAAAAGGCGGGGTGAGGAAGACCAGAATAACTCTTATTAAGGTCAAAATAAAGTTTGCCCTACATCCACCGATGCTTTACCCAAACAAATGGCTTTAGCTAAATTGTTGAGAGATCAATACATTAAAAATATCAATAAAATCAAGTACAGAAGCCCCTTTAAAGTATTTATTTACTTCGACAATAAAGAAGACGCAGAGAAGCTTGTTTGAACAAAACAACACTGATATATTTTTACAATTCTTTAATGCACTATCACCAACTATCACTCTTGCAGAGTTCCGTTCCGAAACATTCGTACACCAAGACTGTTCATTCTCGACACGTTGAAGTCGGTTTTATACATTTTTGAAAATATTCAAATCAGCAACTGTTACAACAAATTAGTTATAGTGAACTATGTCCGCGTACGAGAATAAACAAATATTTTATTTACTGCTTTTACAAGTGTATTATATTTTTGACATACTGTTTTATAATAACGAAATCATATGCCACAAAATCAATAAAATTATGATTGAATTATGATAAAGTAATATTTAATTTGTGGTGAAATATTTCCGCCCTTGTGAGCGGAAATATTTCATATGTATTTTATTTATTACTTTTAAACATTCCATATATTTTTAACAAGCTATTTGACTGTACTAAAATTATATTTGATAAAATAAATATTGTAGATGTTATTGCTAATATAATTGCAACAGACTAATAATCAGTAAGTTTATTTACACTATTGACCACATGCACTGTTGACAGCTAATCTTACACATTTGACAGATACGCTTACACTTGTAAGTTGTACTAAATTCAAAGAACTTAACATTAAGGCTCAGCTTACCGATAAAATAAAAGCGACTTACGGGGTTATTAGAGGAGTGGAGTTAGAGCTTAGTGAAAAAGAATTATTTAAATCGTCGAGGCCAGAGGATAACGTGGTGTCAGTAAAAAAATTAAGTAAAGTTAATGAAAAGGGAAAATGGGTTGAAAGTGAATTAGTTAGACTTTACTTTCAAAATATACACTGTCCTGACTATATTTACGCATACAAATGTAGATTTAAAGTCGAAAAGTTTGTATTCCCTGTAACCGAATGTTCAAAATGTTGGAAATTTGGTCATACCAAAAAGTTTTGTGCAAGGAAAAATGAAGTTTGTCCTAAATGTGGCAATGAACATGCTAACTGTAAAATTGAAACATTTAACTGTCCTAATTGCAAGGGTCCTCATATGGCATTAAATAAAACATGTCCCATATATGTGAAAGAAAAGCAGATTCGCATCATAATGAGTAAAGAAAACTTGTCATTTAGAGAAGCGTCAGCAGTACTTAAAAATAAAGAGGAAATAGAAAGGGGAAAAGAGAAGAATAAAGAAAAACCATATTTAAGTAATCTAATGGCAAGTAAAAATTTGACTAGAAGTAGGTCTTACAGTGATGTAGTTAAAGATATAGAAACACAAGAGATTAAAATGGTAAGTGAAAATGAATCAGATGATGTTGAGCAGAGTAAACAACCAACAAAACTGACCTCAAAAATAAAACGCAGGCAGAAATTAAATAAGACACAAAATCAATTATTGAAAATTCACCCATTGAGGATTCGCTAAATACGTTTACAGAACCGAGTACATCGCAGACAAAAGAAGTAAAAAAGCAAAGGAAAAATAGAATTGACTTTAAAAAAAATTGGGAACAAATAAAAGATATCGTGTTAGCAGATAATAGTGTAGAAGATAAAATTGTATGTATAGTTAAAGTTATTTTGGAGATTTGCAGACATTTTTTTGAGTTTCTCAGGTGGTGGTGGTGAAATATTAAAAAACATATTGCACTTGCTTAATGGATAGATCGCCTAAAATAATCTGTATGAACCTATGTCAATGGAACGCACAATGTTTGAAAAATAAAGTAACAGATTTTGATTCTCTACTGTACCAAGAAAAAAATCGTATAGCTATTTTAAGTGAAACATGGTTGGACTCTAGTACATCTCTGTATACTACTAGTTATAGTATTTATAGGAAGGATAGGCAAGATGGGTACGGGGGGGGTTGCGATATTAGTGCATAAATCAATTAAAAGTCAAGAGTGTTCTATTTCAATAAACAATGATGGTATAGAGATCATTTATGTTAAGTTATTAAACTGTCAAAATTTAGAAAATGTAATATCAGTATACTGTCCATCAACTGTACGTACTAATATTACAGATTGGGATAGTGTGTTTTCACTTTTTTCTAGAAACACAATTGTGGCTGGAGATTTTAACGGACATCTAAGTTTCTAAGTTTCTTTCTAGTTTAAAAAACTGATCAGAGAGGCAAACAGTTGTTTGAGTCATCGTTAGAACATGGTTACGTATCTATGAACAATGAACCCGATACCAGGACTAGGTTGGTGGATGGTGTGTTACAAAAATCGTCACCAGGTATAACTTTTGTGTCATCGGATATTGCGGTTGATATTAATTGGGGCACTATTAATGAAAATTTAGGTAGCGATCATGTTATTATTAAAATTTCTACGAGCATTTCTACCCCTCAGCTTAATAATAATAACAAAAGGAATCTTAAAAAAGCTGATTGGGTTGGATATCGAAATACTCTCAGTGAATCGTTTGTTCCAACGAAGTTTTACGGTCTTTTAAATGAAGATAAGTTACAGGAGGCTTATAATTATTTTGAAAATCAAATAAATATTTCAGCTTATAAACACATCCCTATCATTAAAACTTGTAACGATCCAACGAGTAAATTTAAACCCAAAGAATATTGGACACCGTTACTATCAAAAGCTGTAGCAGAGCGGAGGTTAACTCTTAAACATTTTAGAAGAAATACTACACCAAATAATCTTATAGCACTAAAAAATAAAATAAAAGAAGCGAAGCTGTTAATTAAAAAAGCTAAAACAGAAAGCTGGAAAAAATTTTTACAAACATTAATGGAGTCACTTCTATTTCTGATATGTGGAGGAAAATACGTTGGTATAAGGGATATAAAAACAATGGAAATCATGCGAATGAATCTGTTGTAACAGAAATTATAGACTCTTTAGCACCCGATTTTGTGAATAATATTTGTCCAAATTTTACGTCATGCAATGACAGGTTAGAAAATATGATAATAATAAACGAACTTAGGTATTGTATTGAAAAAAGGACACAGCCCCTGGTAGTGACAGTGTCAGTTATTCCATGGTTTACAATCTTCCTGAAATTTTGCTTATGGGTTTATTGGCTATCTATAATAATATACTTACTTCAGGAGTAGTTCCCGATCAGTGGCGTAATATTCTTGTTGTACCTATCCCCAAATCAACTAGTCATATTAATACACCTATGAAATTCAGACCAATTTCACTAATATGTTGTCTATGTAAAATTTTTCACAATGTATTAGGGAAAAGACTGGAGTGGTATGTTGAGAAAAATAATAAATTATCATCAAAAACGATAGGCTTCAGGAGAGAAAAATCTTGTTTAGACTGTTTTTCTCAACTTGTGACATGTATACAGCTCGGATTCTCTTATAATAAACAGACTGTTGTTTCTTAGACATCGAAAACGCGTACAATAATATTTCTATAGAGAAATTAACGGAAATAATGGATAAATTGGGAGTGGGTAAAAATATTTGTTATTATTTTTGGTCGTTCTTAGTTAAAAGGCATCTGATGAGTCAATGTAATGGTAAAGATGAGAAATATGTTAGATGGTCTAGCAAAGGCTTACCTCAGGGAGACCCTATATCTCCATTATTATTTAATATCGCTACCTCTCACATATGCAACTTAATTGAAGGAATAATGGCCACTCAATATGCTGATGACTTTGTTCTATTTGTAAATCATGAAAAATTAGAAATGTGTAAAACTTGCCTTTAAACAGCCATGAATATAATAATTAATCTATTACAGGAAATAGGGTTAGAACTCTCAATTAGCAAAACTAAAATCTGTGTTTTCAAAAATGGACGTAAAAATAGCCAAGTTGAAATAAAAATTAATAATAAGACCGTATCAACTGTAAATAATGTAAAATATTTGGGTGTGTGGTTGGATCAATCATTACGATGGGGTAAATATATTGATGAGATTGTAGAAAAAACTTCAAAATATTTAAATTTACTTAAAATTCTGGCAGGTCCACATTGGGGAATGCGCCCTAAGCATTTGAGAACATTGTACATATCTTTGATAAGGAATAGAATAGATTACGCTTGCTTTTTATATGACAGCAGTGCTAAAACACACGTCGAAAAGCTGGATAGGATACAAAACCAAGCATTGAGAATAATAGGCGGGTTTGTCAAAAGCACTCCTATTCATGTCATGGAAAGGGAGTTGTGTGTATGCCCTTTGTTTGTTAGACGTCTGTATCTATGAACAAATCATGGACAAATAGTACAATTTCAGATTTCATAAGTAAAGTTTGTGCGTCATTGAATTCTAGATTTTGGCTTAAAAAGACCTATTTTATGTAAAGTATTTGATGATTGTCGTGACTATCATATTAATAATTCTGAAATTCTAGACATCTTTTCATTTGACACATGGATTACGGGTATTAATTTAAATGACTTGATTAAGAATAATCTAAGATGCATAAAGGTAGCTAAAAATCATTATAACGTGAATAACCTTAAATATGTTGTGTTAAATGAATTAAATGAAAAGTATACTGATTATTTGCATATTTACACAGATGCTTCTAAAAGTCCGAGGGGCGAAGGTGGTGCTTATTTACGTAATAAAATGAAATTCAGGGCTACGGTTCAAAATTTGACAAATATTTCAATCATGCGTATGGAACTTATTGCAATCTCGGAGGCGCTGAAATATATACAAAGTTTAATATCCAATATAAACCAAAAGTTCGTAATACTTACGGATTCCAAGAGTGGTTTGCAGCATATAGCACGATGCGCCTCTGTAGCAAGAGGTGTACCGGAAGCATATGATATAATTAAAATGGTTAACATTTTTTATTTTAATCCAGTGACAGTGGTATTGCAGTGGGTACCATCGCATATGGATATAAGTGGCAATGAGGAGGCTGACAAATATGCAAGATTGGCTATATTAGAAGGTGTAGACTTAAAGGTGAATCTCTGTTATAATGAAGTCGTCAATGTATACAAAAATAAATGTTTTGTAATTTTTAAAGAGTATTTTGATAAACACAGTAAAGAAAAAGGGATCTGGTACAAAACCATTCAATGTCAGCCTCCTCAAATACCTTGGTTTGCAGATAAAGACATATCCAGAAACAATATTGTTACGGCTCATCGATTGCGTTCTGGACACTATCCGTCTAACAAATTTGCATATCTCATGAAAAAAGTAAGTACACCAAATTGTGAAGTTTGTAACATTGTGGAGGATGTGCAACATTTGTTGATGGAGTGTCAGGAATCATGATCTAATGAAAACTTTCATCAATACATACAATATTAATGTAATGAATGTTGGAGCATTTATAGATATTCTATCTCAGCCAACAAGCGCAGCCGCAACTGATTTATTTAATATGTTTTAATGTTAGGTGTTAAGTAGGATAATCTAGTATTAATTTTTTTGAAATTTGCATGAAATGAGACTGGCATGCCCTGCAGCGTAAAAGTCCCTTATAATTTAGATTAAAAAAAAAACATTAATTCTTTAAAAAATGGATTCGACTTAAAAAAAATAGAATATAATATGTTCTTTTTATACCAACATCATGTACCATCCTGTACCATCATGTACCAACATTATATATATATACATGACTACAGTGGGAGAGCTAAATAACTTAAAAACGTGGGCGAAGCCGCATGTAACTGATAGTGATAATATTTTTTTTAATCTAGAAAATACTAATAATTATCAATCCTTTTTCTACTCTGGCCATAGGACTATAAAACCTCCAAATTCAACTCGTTGCTCTCCGGGGATGACCTTCAGAGATTAGCATCTCGTGCTACAACCAGTTGTTTAATAAAGTTATTTTACAGGTTATAATGACCAATTTTTGCAAAAAAATATTCTGCAACATGTGTTTACGCGTCGTACAACCAGTTAGTAATGCCAGTTGTACCAGGGCTCGGTACCGACTGAAAAACTGGCAAATAAATGTCAATTTTTTACCCTTTCAACAATAAGTTTAGATATCAAGTTAATTTCTCACCAGTACAACCAGTTGGTCAAATTTTGTAAGTTGTACCACGAGTCAACGAACTTGTAGATTTAGATGTTTCTACTACAGGTTATATAGCAGACAGATATCAAATTGTATATTTTTTTTAGCGATATAAATCATAAATTTGTGCACTCATTAATATGTTTATTTGTGACTGTCTGACTTGCGACTGACTTGTAGTGAAGGAAATGTCACCAAATGTAATGAGTGACTCTCCTGCTTAGCAAGGTATGAAGTTTATGCTAAAACCGACTGTAATCGTAGGTTAGAAGTGTTTCCTAACCTGTTCTCAATATTATACAATTTGTGTTATCCTTTTAAAAATACAATTAAAACAAGCAAGGCAAACTCCCAAATGCCATTAAAAAATCGTCAATAAACTGTAAAAAGTTAAGATTTAATTATTACATATAAAAGAAACAAATCAATTGAAAATAAAATGAAATATGTAAACTATGATAAATTATAAAAGAAATATATAAACTGAATAAAATAACAAAATAATTAACAATTATTTTAGAATTTCTAAAAAGAATGCAAAGTCACAGGATATAGTAGGTAATATATCTAAAAATCTTTTTTTTAATTCTTTTGCAAATAGTACAAAAAAGTAGTACTTTTAAAATTAAAGTAAACGCAACATTTAACCAAAATATTAAAGAAAATTTCACGTTTCATAGCTACAGTACTTGCTCATTTAGTCAAAGCGAAGCCTTTTGTTACTAAAGATTTCTCTAGTAATACCTCTAGATAAGAAAAAAAAGAACAGGAATTATAACATAATAGGATTAGCTGTTTTTACAATCCCCCCCCCCCCCCAACTTTAAAACGACTCAACCGATTTTCATCAAACCTGTCTAGAAACACTCGCACATAAGTTACCTTTAATATGAAAAAAATTAAATTGAAATCACTGCAACCGCTCGGGAGTTGTGATGCCACAGACAGACAAACACGTCAAACTTATCACATCCCTCTTTTTGCGTCAATGTTTTACAGCTAACTTTTTTTGATATAAACAAAGCTTTTGGTCACGTGAATCACCAAAAACTGTGAAAAATACGGCGCAGCATTAGAGTGACTAAAATATTACCTCAAAACAGATATCAGTATGTAGAAATTAAAACAATAGACAATAATAGAGTTAAAAATGCTTACCGATCTAAATACGTAATTAAAGAGACTAGAGTGCCACAAGGTAGCATTTTAGAACTACTTTTGTTAATTAAAAGCGACAAAATTACAAGAAATAAAGCTCTTAGGTGTGATTCTAGACACACACTTTAATTGGATATCTCATACAGGTGCATTTGTTAAAAAGATCAATAATTTCATGTCAATCAATCATATCACTGCATATCATGGTTATGTGGGAGCAACCTTAAGATATGGGTTTGTTTTATGGGGCAATTCAACAACAGCGAATAAAGCTTTTATTGCTGTGTAACACTTCTCGTCTTGAACCTTGTAAGCCTTAATTTAAATAGTTGAAACTTACCTCACTGTACATCCTGGAGGCCGGGCTGTTTTTGAAAAATAATATAAACTTGTTCAAAAACTTAAATGAGGGCGGAAAGTATGCATCAAGGGATCCCACTACACTGGAAGTATCTTCAGGTAGGACAGCCTTCTACAGTAAAAATAAAAATGCCTTAACGGAAAGGCATATTACAATATAGATGAATATTGAGCCCACAAACACATTTCAGAGGAAAACACCAATTAAAAGCTGATTTATTTGATATTTTTTTTAATCATTTGAGTTTATAGGATAGTTGTAAATCATGATATTGTATACAATTTGACATGGATATTTTAACGACATTTCATCAGACTTAACTGATATACAAATTTTACCCAAACGTTATTTCAATCATTACATTTTTTTATTCATTTCTGTTGAGCTTTTTTTTTATTCGATGTGTGTCATATCTAAAATGGTTTGAACTTTGTTATTTTTTATGTGATAGATCAGTGAACAAGCATAGGATCTCCTGATGGCAAGATACAAACGTGGCCTATATACACCATGGATGTTACAGGTGCGTGGCTGCCTGCAGCCGGGATGCTAGGCCTACTGTGCAAGAATTTTCTTCTTACTACATTTGTTCAATTTAAAATATGATTATTAATTTCATTAAAATAAACTCTTTAATTTATTGATATAAATGAATTCTAATAAGAAAGTCAATTATAACAAGTTATTCGACAAACCATTTGCAAACAAATTGTTCATTTCCTAAGTATTTGATTATATTCTATTTGTAGTTATTCTACATCATAAAAGCGTTTTCCTATAAGCCAGTTTGATAACTCTTTTTGAATATCCTAATCGGTATTTTCTTTATGTTGTTAGGTAGATATTGTGTAAAATATTTTTATAGCCATTAGAGCCAACTTCACCCTACGTTTAAGTAAATACAGTAAATGAATTTAAAAAATAATTTCGATGTAAGTAATTTAAATTTAATTTTATTCAACGAAAACTGTATCAAATCGTAAGCTTTTATATAACATAGTTTTTTTAGTTTTATTATTCTATTATTTTAGAAGTAACATAGCCGACATATTTTTTTCCGCTTGTGTAGTGTCGCTCATGTAAACTTTTCAGCTTAGAATAAAAAATAATATTAGATACCTCAATACCGTTTTTGAAGACCTATTTATAGATATGTACCCCACACGTATGGGTTTAACGAGAAAATTTGAGTTTCAGTACTAAATACGGGAAAACTTCAAAACTTTTTCATTTTTTTATTTTTGTGAACAAATCTTAGTGCGTTTTAAAGAATACATCTACTTACCAAGTTCCAACCGTATAATAGTTTTTATAATCTTTAATATAAAAATGAATCGCTAAATGTGTTGGTAAGCGCATAACTGCCAAACGACTGGACCGATTTGGTTAATTCTTTTTTATTGCGTTAGTTATCATCAGAAGAAGGTTTTCATGAAGAAAATACCGGGAAAGTTGCAGGGAAAATGGAAAAAGTAATATTTTATTATTTTCCATGCTGAATGGGTGGAACGAAGTAGGCTGGGACTTCTATAAAATTCGAATAAAAGTAACTGTGACCTACGGACAGACAGACATGGTGAAACTCTTAAGGGTTATTTAGCTAAGGAAGCCAACAAATGGACCAATGGGAGTTTTCTTTTATGATATTGGAAGTCAAACAAGCAGACGGATTTCCTGATGGAAGAAATTCACGCCGCCTAGAGACACCAAAGGTAGTAATGGTGCGTTGCCAACCAGAGACCGGGATGTTAGGCCTCGAGCAGAGGTAAGTGTACTGGCTACCTTACCCTCCAAATCAGAATTCGTCATGACGTTATGGTGACAGGAATAGGTAAGGCAGCGGTACAAATCCAGGTGAGTCGTTGCAAAACTCTACCACCTAGTCAGATGTCACGGTGCTAGTGACGGTAAGCCTATGCTCGCCTTTTACGAGCTGCCGGGCCGGAAGGCAGATGGTGTATTCTGCGAAGGAGCCCGGACCAACACGGGGAAAAAGTACAAAGTTTGTTAAAAATTTATTTGAATATGTAATCATTAATACAATCTGTATATGTTTAGCCATCAACAAGGTTACCAAAACGTTTGAAATAAGAAAAACCTTTCAACTGTGAAAACAGGACTAATGTTGATTGAGCTAAGAATAAATGCTGGTTATTCAATACTATTATCAAAATGAAAAGCTATCATGTACTAAAGATAATCAAGAGTGTTTCCTCTAAGTTAGGAGAGATATTTTCTCTTTAACTCCACTAGAAACGAGGGTCTGAAGGTGATCGACGTTCGGTTATATAATTGTATTTTAGGCTATGTTTGAACCGTTTGGAAATGCTCTTAAGGCGATTAGGAAAATTCACGTTTTAGTGAAGCATTTGTTTTGGTGAATTAAGTACGGTTAAACCGGCTGAGTGGCCAGCGTTCTTCTTTGGTTTATTTACTATTAGTGTAGAGTAAAGATTTTCAAACTACGTTTCTAGTTTTTTTTTGTCACCAATTCATTTGTCCCTTTCTGGAAACCTTACGCCAGACTTCCGTGTTTTTCGTATTAGTACATTCTTTTTTTATTTATTTCCAATTCACTTCTTAAATGTAATTTTAGAAGAAGAAGCGGCAACCCGTGAGGCTATAATTTTTTCGACTTTAATAATTGGTATGTAAGTTAAATAATTATTAATTTATTTGAAAAAAAATAATTAGGACGTAGCCACCATCTGGTAATTCGTGTGTATCTGATGATGATTGTACAGAGTAGACTGATTGTAGTACCTCATTACTTTTCAATGTAATAGAGATGTAGAACCAGGCCCAGGCCCGAAGACAATATCTCTCTCTCCTGATAGATTCTTTCCTCGAAAACCACACCTTTAAACTTTATAACGTGCGTCCAATACAACCTAGTGTTCCCCAGGCCAGCTGTCTCTCCAGCCCTATACTCTTTTCTTACCGACGACATCCCCATAAATCTCAAATGTACTCTGGCCCTCTGCGGATGACGCAACCTTTATAACAACTTCTATGAACCCCATATACTCTGCCAAAAAGGCTCAATCCAGCCTGAATCTCTAAAATGCAGGCCTTAGTCCTAACAAAGCGACAACAAACTGGCGAAACTGAAACTTGGCAGTCAACTTGTTAAAGGTCCTCTAGAGTCACAGTCGATAACTGCACAATAAGAGCGCATGTGACCAACGTGCTCAAGAAGTGTCGCACTGCGATGTTCATATTGTGTCCCATCCGTTTAAAACCACGTTATCTACAAAACATACTTCAGGTCAAAACCTTACCTTAAGAAAAACCTTCAAGAATCTCAAAATTCCTGGTTTCTTAGAATTGATTTCACTCCTGAGAAGAGACCGGATGATTTTATCCGAACGCTCAACACCAACATTTCCCCATCGCACACGCGTTCTCTGGATACAAAGCCATACCCGCGGGACTTCATGAACACCAAAACCTGAATGGTCCCAAGACGAAGACATAGACAATGAACCGCGTGTCCATGTCGTCATTTCGTTTGCTGAATCGCTCCTACTGGACCTCCCTAAAGTGTTTCACTTGGTAGGCGGAATCACAATGAGTGGCGTGAAGTCTCGGGAATTTTGGTCTATTCCTGTTACCTAGTTACCTGTTGGATAAACGTCTCACCCAATGATCTGGTCGTTTTACACCCAGTCGGAGAAACCAAGGACAAGGGGACTCCCTTGGGGGGAGGGGAGACTAGAGACAATCTATGAGCTGGGGTCAGATTGATCGGTGTAGGTTGACACTGATTAATCTTACCCGAATGTAAGCAAAACATGTCGGGGAAAGCATAACATAATATTTTAGAGCAACGTAATACCAAGGCTACGTGAAATTCTATATTGAAAATTGTGATGGGTATGATTAGAATATCTTAGTCACACAACAATCGTAAAAGTTGTATCAAATACCAAAATGGTTTTCGCAATGTATGGAACATTGGAAAGGTGTGGCAATTATATATAATGACTATACCGACAGGCTTGTAGAATGTACGCAATTCAGAGCACGTCATGTGTGAAGCCGATAACATTCAGGCGAAGTTTAACGATATTGCTAATGCTCTGCAGGAAATATTCATATTTTGGTGTATATTAGTTGTTAGTAGCCTCATTCATGTTTGATATTCATCACCCAACGATTGCGAATCATAGGAATATTTTGCAACCCAGTGATGTTAGTAGGTATTCGGTTTGTAGTTTTCTTTATATTTAGCATTTATATAGATTTTCAATCATGATTACATTTGTAATCGTTAGTTTTGATTACAATAATCAGCTATCTGATTAAATGATTATATTATATTTTTCCCCGTGTTGGTCCGGGCTCCTTTGCAGGATAGACTAGCCAGGCAGCTCGTAAAAGGCTCGCAAAACTCTACCACCTAGTAGGATGTCACGGTGGTAGTGATGGTAAGCCTATGCTTGCCTTTTACGAGCTGCCTAGCAGGAAGGCAGAATATGTTCTATTCCACAAAGGAGGCCGGACCAATACACGGTGAATCTAATTTAAGCTCCAAATAGCACACAAACAAATAATTTTTGATTACTTTCTTATTTATTTTTTATTAATTTATTTAGAAAATGTTAACTAATTCAAAGTGTAATTAAGGAGTGATCAAAAATAAGTATAAAATTAATGTAAATTATGTTATGACATACATAATAGAATAGAACGTACATAATAGAAGATCGGAGCTGTCGGTTGACTTTTTTGTGTTTGTATTTGTTTTAATCTGTGGCATCGTAGCTCCTAAATAATGTGATTTCAACAGCCTACGCAAAGTTAGAGGTTTTATTAATCCCTATTTGACGTCTCTCTCTCCTCTCTCTCTCTCTCTCTCTCTCTCTCCCTCTCTCTCTCTATGTGTGTGTGTGTATCTCAGTAGCAATAACTTTTAAAATCGATTTTGGTGTGGATTTTTATTTCAAAGCTGACGCAATCAATATGAGTCTTGGGTATAATATAGTATATAGGTTCAGTTGGGTATTTCAATTTTAAAATTTTATCACGATCCATGATATCCATTTATTGTTACGCCAAACCTCACTTAGGTAGGCAGGCAGAAAGTATCGAATGCCAAATCGCACTATTCTTCCAGACCTTTTAGACTTCCTCCACATTCATTACTTTTTTTCATACGAACACTCCGGTTTTTGAGACTTGTGACATTAGCCTCGAATAATACCCAAGCGAATTTGATCTTGAAAATCAATGTAGGTATCTCGGTGTACCTACATAGTGGTTTATTAGTTATTAATAAAAATGCATATTTTTTTATTTATCAGGCTTACCAATAGTTGTTACAATCATCTAATTTACACATATATAAAATAACAAACAACCAATTGCACAACTTCTTACAGGTAAACAAATTAAACTTTCTTTTAAAACTATATAAACTATCATTTTTAGAAACTAATATTTTTTTTGAAAAATTATAATTACTTTACTATATAATAAAGTTACAACATTTGATTTAAAAATAATAATAATAATAAATATTTACTTAAATAAAACATGCGAAATCATTCACATAATATTTTTTCTTAATTTTAACTACTGAATCAAAAAAAACATTCAAGTTACCACAACATTTGTTAACCATTTTACAAATGCGTGACACAGGTGAATTAGCGTCAAAAACAGTTCTTCTTAAAGGTGGAGCTAAAAGGGTGACTGGCTTACGCGGTATTTTCCTAGGTACTCTAAAATCGAATCTTGCCAATAATTCAGGACAATCCATTTTACAATTATTTTAAAATGCCATTTATAAATTTGTCGTACTCTATATTTTCAATTAAACTCATCCGAGAAGGTATAAAATTTATTACATTGGCTCGGTTTCAGACGAGTGATGCTAAATATAATAGAAACATTTCTGAGAAGACGTGCATGTCATATGTCAAATAATAAACATACCGCTGGAATAACAGTTTCTTTGTTCAAAAGTTATAATCTTCCTTATAATCCCCATATACGAGTCATAGGATAGTGTAGTTGCTCGATCTCAGTGAAATATGTTTTTGTATGAATGTATGCTATTTTCATTGCTACAGCACATTCAGGTATTTTAATCGGCAGTGATATCCATAGGCCATAGTAAGTAAATGAAAAGTGAAATGAAAGTAGAGTAACTTTTTTCATATAGCTGTAATCAACGAATGTTACAACAAGAATTGGAAACGTTATGAAACAAATACAAAATCAGTTTAAAGTCCCCGTGATCAGGGTTGTGAATAAAACTAGCAAACAGGGCTGTTACTTTTACTTTGATGATGTAGGAATGAAAGCTGATATGACCTCATATGTGATTTCACAGATAACTGGCCGTCTCTACATGTATATCAAATATAATAAAGCCAATGACCATTTTAAAGTACTACGATTTCTTCAGTATATTTATTTGTATGAAGTCATTATCTTAATTGAACAAATGTTAAGAAAAACAAACTTACAATTTTTTACCTCGTATTAAAGTCCTGCAGTCCTGTATTATAATACATATACATATTCTATCTAATACATATACATATCATATTCTTGCCTAAATAAGTTTATTAGCATATTTACGATTACTTATGATTTGGACAAGAAGTTTCTAGATAGACAAGAATATATATTTAAACCAAAAAAAAAAATCATCTGCTTTTAAATACAAAAATCAAATTTTACACTGTACACAAACATAAAGTAGATTTTTAACGATTGCTGTACTATCAGTTCAAATCAAACGGTGACTAAGTTTGTTAACAAGGAACGTGATACGTAAAAGGAAGTACAGATACGCCAAAATTTTAACATCAAACGAACTTCTTCGATCAATACACACATTCAAATTGAAGTTTAAATGACTTTTTAAATAAGTATAGGTAAGCGGCTTCAAAATTTACATTGTTTTTACAAATTCAAAGTTTTTTTGTTCAATGGTTTATTTCAATGCACTAAACTTTGTGACTACAGTTGACATTATTATTAATATAATTTTAAACTCGAACCCGTGCACTTAAAAAAACGATATAATTAAATAACTGATTTGAAATTTTGCGACTATTATCTCGTAGTCTCGATGATGGCAAAACGTTAAAAGTACATCAACAAATCACGATATATTCAAAACAATAAGTATTTATGATGCAAAATATCATGCAGTAGAACCATATCGATAAATAGTGATTATCTGAAACTATTAATATTAGCTGAAAATACGGCTTATAACTGCACGTTGCCTGCGTTTGTAAAGCAATTTGCACGGTAAGTGGCTATGTTTATTTTAAAGTTGTTTAAATTTCTATAAGAAACTTCTCAAAAATAAAATGTCGATGTGTATGTATTCTAATCCTAATATGTATATGTATCGTCAAGTGGGCACATATTCAATCCAAGGTAACGTCGCTTTTTCTAATGACGCTATGACAAGTCTAACTTTTTACTTCGTTATGCGGTAGTATAGTAATCTGTGACTTTTCATAACAGAAGTAGCGTAGGAATGCCAATGGCTTGTGCTTTGAGTTTACAAATTAGTAGCCACAGTGCTCTACGACGAAAACATTTTGCGATCGCCTCGACCTCAAAAACGCTCGCAACTTGTCTAAATGATAAGGCCGTAAGAGAAAGAGATACTCCTTTTGGATTCCTGTGTCATCACGTTTATTGTATAGTTGTCAGTCCGGTTTGTATTATGAGGTCCATGTCTGAATTATACAAAGTATTAATTGTCATTCACAGTTTGTTTTTTGTAACTTGTACACTTCAAGGTAAATTACCGTCATTCAAAATGTAATGATAGTTTAGAGCGTCTTTGAGTTAAAATCATTATTAAATTAAAGAGAATTAGTTATTGTTAAATCAAATAAAATTTAATTACATTAATATTAAGTATTTAATTTCAAATACATAAGTTCTAGGTACCTATCTTACATTGTACATATATACTTGGAAACATAATTGTTTCCGACAAGGAAAACCTGCTAAAAGCTTAAATACTTAGAGTATACAGAAAGTATGCAGTGGTAGGTACATTTACGAATCTGGAGAGGTTTATTATGAACTAATAAAAAACGGCCAATTTCGAGTCGCACTGGCCTATGAAGGGTTCTGTAGCAGCAAGTATGTATCTCTCAAATATTTTCATAAACAGTGGTTGCAGTTTACATTTCTTTCTTTGCGAATTGCGCCCTTAATAATTAATTAATAAGCTAAGTGCTATGGAAGCTCAATGAAACTTGTGAAATTGTGTCTGCACTCAACGCGGATTTAAAATATCTAAGACATTATGTTAAAAGGCTTATAAGTTTGGGCGATTCTTAACTACACAGTGCCATGTCAGTTTGGTGCAACTATTTCAGGTATTAGTGTTACAGTACCTCAAAAAAACTACTCACTAGATCGAAAACATTCCATTTTAAAATTTTACCCCCATTTTAATGCTGGCAAAAAACGTAGAGGTACGGTATGTTCACTCGGAACTTTTAAATCCCAAACTACCGTTAAAATATTATTATTAAAAAAAATTATATTCACGCCCATATCCCCGAAGAGGTGGGCAGAGGCAAGGTACCCACGACTAGCCGATGACGACATTAAGTCCCACAATGTGATAGATGGCAAGCCTATCGCCAACAGGGCACATTTCCAATCCCGGGCAACGTTATTTTTAATTGAAAATTAATAATGCACAATTTCTAATTTGTTTCGTTGCCCGACCCGGGGTTCGAACCCGGGACCTCAAAAAGTCAAGTCCGAAGCCGGACCACTAGACCACAGAGGCGATTTATTCTATATTCTGTAAAATTTTATTTTATTACAAAAACATTTAATTCAGTACTTTTTTTATGATATTGGAAGGCAAACAAGCAGACGGATTTCCTGATATTAAGAAATTCACGCCGCATAGAGACACCAATAGTGGTAATGGTGCGTTGCCAACCTGAGGCCGGGATGATAGGGTTCGAGCAAAAGTAAGTTTACCGGCTACCTTACCCTCCGAACCGGAACACGTCAACATGTTATGGCGGCAGGAATAGGTAAGGCGGTGGTACCAATCCGGACGAGTCGCTGCTAAACTCTACCACCCAGTCAGATGTCACGGTGTTAGTGACGGTGAGCCTATGCTTTCCTTTTACGAGCTGCCTAGCAAGGAAGGCAGATGGTCTATTCTACAAAGGAGCCCGGACCAACACGGGTATCTTAGTAGGTATGTAAAGCATGTACTTAGGTAATAATATTCTATTCAAGCGACTCGTTTGTAAGCTCGATTATAATTCTGATTGTTTTAATTATTGCATAAGAACAAGCATATTATATCTTTTCTAATAAGAGATAACCGTGGCCATAAACACCATAGAAGTTATAGGTATGCCGCTGTCCAGTAATTCAGGTGTTCTAGTAGGCTACCGGCTCCCTTACCCCTTAGGTGTTGACTCCCGGATGTCACCCGGACATTTTTTCTAGTTTTTCAGCCGCTGATATTGTCAAAATGTCGGATTGACTTGCACGTTTGGCCTAACACTCCGTCTACCGAACAGCGGCCATAACATCTGTATGTTTATAGGTCACGATTATTTTTACCACCAGGAGAGCAGCGTGACTGTAAGGCGTCTTATCGCATAAAAAATGTTGCTATGTTTTAATTTCGCTCTTCGCCTCTGCGATCTCCCAATTTGCCTGTTATGGATTTTTACCTGTGATGTATTTATGTTGAGGTGGCACAAAGTTGTCAGGAACTTAAAAATAAAATAATGAGTTCCGTCGATGAAGTTAAAAGTAAAAGGGACACACTTAACTTATTAAAAACAATTTAATAAAACGTGAAAGTATAATTAATCGTAATTGGATATTAAATATTGACGCTCGACAATACATACATTATTTGGATTAGGTACAAGCAATCGTTACATAGATTTATTTCAAATTGGGCGCGAAACGCACCCCATGCCGCAGCCGCCACGGTGTCGGAAGTTTATTAACCTAGCATAATATGCTAACTGCAATCGAAGTCTTTATAAGGACTGTTTTAAGCGAATTTTTTTATTTAAATAACTTTAAATAACTAAATATTACAATTTGATAGTGACATTTAAAACTTACTTTAGTTTTAACCTTAACTTTCATATTTTAATAAAAATATAAATGTGATGTCGTGATACACCAGGTATGTAGAATCGACACAATTCATGAGTATATACTATGCATTGGCGGGGTGGAGTGAGGGAGAAAGAGAAAGCTATTATACACTACTCGCTTGTGTATCGGTCGCGCAGCAAACTGTCGCGCCTGCGCACGTCTATTCCAAGGTTTTTTCTTACGGTTTTACTATCACATTTTTTTTAAGTTCGGTTGCGCAGCAAAATCCGTATCTCCTCCAAGCCTGCCGTAAGGAACTTCGTTCCAAAAATTGGATGGTGCTTTTAATTTATCATTGGATATACACACTTAAGACTATTAATACCAACTCAAGAAGGTCTTGTACATTCTTGTACAAGCAATATACTTATTTTACGTATTAAAAATAAAATACACGAAAATAAAATTACTTTTTTGTAATTTTATAAACCAACGTAAAGTCACAGCCCTCAGCTTCAATTGAAATTTATGTTTTGCTGTTATCATGACGGATACTTGGTGATGAATTAGTTGTTTAATTGATTAATTGAATAAATCCTGATGTACTTGAAAGTAGTTGTACGTAGCTGATAAAATATGGCGCTGTGTAATTAGGAACCATGCAAACGCTTAGCATAACCATGTATATTATAATGTCTTTAATATTATGAATCCGTGCGAATTGAAGAAATTATAGAAGTGGAGTAGTGGAGCAACACTGTATAGCTAATATATGAAATAAGAAATGAATGAAGTGGAATATCATTTATAAATTATAATATTATGGCTATAGCTGGTAGAGCTGGCCAAAAACTACTTTTTTAGAAAACGAAACGAAACAGTTTACAGATTACATAAAACAGTTTCAAAAAACGTTTTTTTTTTAAAAAACACTTTTTATTATATTATACAGTACTGTGTGCATAAAACAAACTTACCTTCGTCATTTACCCAGGCTAAGGACTGGCAGAATAAAGACCGGCCTCCCTAGTAGAATAGTCCATCTGCCTTCCTGCCAGGCCTCGTAAAAGACAAGCATAGGCTTGCCGTCACTAACACCGTGAAATCTGACTAGGTAGTAGAGTTTAGCAGCGACTCACCCGAATTGGTACCATCGCCTTACCTATTCCTACCGCCATAACGTTCCTGCTGACATACCGTCAGTGCTTGCCGTTGATGTGTTCCGGTTTGGAGGATAAGGTAGTTTGGGCAGGAAGGCAGATGGTCTATTCTGCAAAGGAGCCTGGACCAACACGGGGGGAAAATTATAAAAATTTGAATGACACTTATTGTTTTAGCAGAACATCGTCCTTCCGGGATATGGGCATATCAAAATAAATGGTTTATTTTGATATGCCCATACGTCAAATAAATATCGACTTTATGCTCATTTAACCAAGATTTATTATAAAACAAACTCGTGAATGAAACTGAAACTGAATGAAGTAGTTACACGAACCAGTTTCTTACGCTTTGTTTTCATAAAACTAAGATTTCATACAACATTTGTCTCTTGAAACTGTTTTTTCAAAAGACATTGGAGAGTGCACAATGTCTCACCCATACTAACGATATTTGTAAAAGGAGTGAGCGAGAGAGAAATGTCGTTGCCAATGTGTTCGTTCGTTACAAGACGGACGGATTTTACAGTTTACAGTTCTACGCGCAAGTGCGCAACTGGTTTGGTAACGGACTGGTTTTGTCATCGACAAAAAACTGTTCGTTCGTTTCACAGTACAAAAGTGTTTGTTAAAATACTTCTTGTAAAAAACGCTCAGGACTTATAGCTGGCAGCTATTAGCTGCTATGGATCCCTTTATGGGCTAGCCCGAACGACTTACACTTGATCTCTTGTATTATTGTATACCGGTTGCGCAGTCCAGGTTGTGTTATGGGTCCACGCACGCACATATTATGACGTAACGCAGCTTTCTGATTTATGTTAAATACTAAAACTAATACAAATGTGTAGGTCCATCCATCGTGCTACAATATGATTAAAATTGTAACATATTTCCTTGTAATATGTACATCTTAGTAACCTTATAAACATCTCTGTTTTAGTATATTCTGTTCTAGTATTCATAGTAGTTACTTGTAATGCGTACATCTTTCTATCCTTGTAAATATCTGTTTTTGACTTTTTATAATTTTGTGTCCCTTATGATTGTTATTGTTTCTGTTTTTACTGTATTTCTCTGACTGCTCCTCCGGGGACTCGCCACTCGGGCGTGAAGTATTTTCTTTTTTCTTTACGTACAATACTACTCCTACTACTACATGGAATGTACGTAAGTCCTTAAAATATATTTCTAAAGATCATATCTTAGATGTCCCCTAATTTTTTCTCTTATCTTTCTTATATTTTTACTATTTCTAAAAGTTTTAAGACTCTTGTATAACTTATTTAACGACACTGACAGACCAAAATACCTCAGTCCGAAATACCTCAGTGTCTCAAGACAAAAGTCTTTTACCAGTGATGACTTACGGCACCGAGACGTGGTCTCTTACTGTGGGCCTGCTAAACAAGCTCAAGGTTGCACAGCGAGCTATGGAGCGGGCTATGCTCGGGGTTTCCCTGCGAGATCGATTCAGAAATGAGGAGATCCGCAGGCGAACGAAAGTCTTCGACATAGCCAAGGTTAGCAAGCTGAAGTGGCAGTGGGCGGGGCACATAGCGCGGAGAGCTGATGGCCGTTGGGGCAGAAAAGTTCTCGAGTGGAGACCACGCACCGGCATGAAGCATAGGGACGGCCACCCACGAGATGGAGAGACGACCTTATGAGGGTCGCGGGGTCTCGCTGGATGCAGGTCGCTTCCATCCGGTCGAAGTGGAAGTCAACGGGGGAGGCCTATGTTCAGCAGTGGACGTCCTATGGCTAAAATTATGATGATGATGATGATGATGATGACAGACCAACATTTTGAAATGTTTTATTTTACATATTTTAATTCTTTTACAAGTTCATACAGCACTATACAAGGCACACCTTACAAACATAACCACTACAATTCCCGCCACACCAACTATTTCAGCTCCAAACTGGCGCCTGAATTCGTTAAAAGTAAGGTGATAGAAAAGCTGTAACCATTGGTCTTGGTCTAAGAGAATCTTGATGGTACAAGAGGGAAGTGGCGCCCAACTATTGAGTAAATGGGGAAATTCTGCACATATAAATACCATATTTGTATTACAGAAAAGAGCTATTAGAGCTATTTATAATCTTAAAGTAAGGAATCTCTTCGAGAAAAATTCAAAGAAATAAATATTTTAACCTTCAGTTCTCAATACATTTATGAGAATTTAATATATGTTAAAAAAGTCTATGTATGTTTACAAAAAAATGTGATTTTCACGACATTAATACGAGGAATAAAAATAATCTAGCCGTAGACAAAACTCGTCTCCATAAAATTAGTAAATCCTTTTTGGGTCAATGTTGCCCATTGGTATTATAGATCTATCTTTAAATAAGTTTAAAAATGTATAAAAGTAAAACTATGTCAAAAAGGCTATTATACGGTCTCAGAGTATTTGAAAGATGAACATGCTTGGGAATAGAGTTTTCAATCTCCCATTAAAATTTGTAATGTGATTGGTTGTACCTTTTATTTAAGTTAAAGTAAGATTGTAATTTATATTTTTAATCTAGTTTATATTGTAATCATTATTATTGAAAAAAGACAAGCCCGCTGAGTTTCTTTCGTCGGATCTTCTCAGTGTGTGGCCGCGATTCCGATCCAGTGATAGTTTAAAAAAAATGTGGACGCGCACAAATACCAGTTGTATGGTTCAAGTGAATAAAGATTTTTCTGATTCTGATTCTGAGTATTTTTCAAAATTCTAAAATAAAGCTTCTTCTAGCTTGGAACTTCTGGTAATTAAATTTGGCTATGTAACGGACCCTAGTCTAAATACTTGAACGTTCGTTGCTTTGGTGTATTGGTGTTAAAAATATTTACAGGCGCTAACAATTTAAACAGAAAATAAATGTTTTAGGCTATAATTTAGAGTTTTTCAATGAGGCTTTAAGAGAATTTCACAAATAATTATATAATTATAAACACATAGTATAAGGTCTAATAATTGTTTGTAAGAAAAATAGAGATTTTACAGTTTAAAGTCATTAGTTCGAGAATATACGATTTGGTATGAATAATATCATTTAATGTTCAGTACATAAATCAATTGGGTCGAAATTTAGTTAGGTTTGTGCTTGATGGGTTGATAGCAAATTAAAATTTGGCAGTTTATTTATTAAATCGAACCAAAACGATTTTAAACATTTTTCTTAAATTAGCGGGTAGAAAAGAACCAATGTTTGATCATTATTACAATATAGTCAAAAGGTTGGTACAAGGCTGAATAGTTGATATTCCAAATATAAAAGGTACTTGAGTAATTACAGGAATGTATGGGTAATACGATACTAATTATCAACTGAAATTTTAACATATAAATGAATGTATGATTAAATATGTGAGAAACATTTTCAATGTTATCAAGAAGATGAATTTACTAATATGTTGTAATGGCGTTTTGGATGTATCGCTAGTGGACAGTGTGGTTACAGTAATTCAAAATGCGAGACAAAGACAGCATGATTCTGTCTAATGGTTAAGAATGGGATGCCACGATGTGTTGTGAAGAGGAAATGCAAGTCAATATTTTTATGTAATATTTGATAACTTAATTTTGTAAGAAATTAAATAAAGTGTAAGGAGTTAAGACATTATTTATTGTCTAGGATTTTAAGTAATTAATAGATGGTTGGTTGCTTGTAAAAATAATTAAATAAGATAGGAAAATGAATGTTTGGTTGGTGACATTGTTATGAGAATAACGAATAAGCGATGGTTTGGGAAAGAGATGGTTTGTGATTGGTGAGTGAATTAAGAGAATATTGGCAGAAAAGGTGACCGGAGAAATTAAGGGCTATAAAAGGTCGAGGAAAATGGAGGGGATTTTGGCGCTGGAATCAAGAAGATTGTGGAAGTTATGCTCGAGGAAATAGCCAGATACAGAAAAGGAGGGGTTACTCTGTCGGTTGAACCAGTGATTTTTAAAGTTTATTAAGGGCTTTGTTTTATTTTAGTCTATTTTATCATGTGGGCATCCGAAAGGGGTAAGTCATTTTGTCTATGGAGATATCCCTACTTGGTAAAGAAGCTTTATCAGTTATTAAATTTTATTTAAATTAGTTGAAAGGGGTAATTAGGGTCCAAAAAAAACCTTTTCATACACAACACTATACAAGAATACTTTACAGTACACGAGTCATACAACCATTATACGATAAAAAATACATTCAACAACTCCAGACAGATTGTCCAAATGACAATTACACGAAAGCTGGAATTTCTTGAGTTAAGCCGCTAGGCCTCTGGAAAAATCTGGCAGGGTTACGGGACCTGGCTATTTGAGGACAAAATCCTTAAATACAAGCCTGCAAAATGAATATGCTAATGCATATGGATTAACAAAGACCTTCGAGGTTGACTAAACGTTGTTCAGATGTATTTAGCGTTCATTTAACTATACACACATTACTTTAGAATCATTAAAACTAGTAGCTTTTGGGGAAATATGAAATAATATAACAATAAAATAATAATAATAACAAAGGATAGTTAAAATATCGTTAAAATGTTGGTAGACGAAACTGAAGAGCTTCGTTTTAAATTTTCTAGAAACCTTGGGATATCTTAATAGCGCACCTTCTACAAAATTAAATTAAATAGAAAATGATATAGAAAAAAAGGAAAATATATTTATTATAATACAATAACCATGAAATTACTCATTGATTTTTATTTATGAGTCACATTATTTGTGTTGTGGTTTGGTAGGTTGTTAAAATCCTTTTAATGGTTGTGTAGATATTGAATTGAATGAATTCACCATTTACCGTAAAATATTATTTTAATACCCCGCCCAACCACCCAATTGGGTGGTTTAGATTTTTAGGGGTATTAAAATAATATTTATATTTATTTTAAACTTTCAAAGAAATGGGCCTGAGTGTTAGTTTGCCAAGTAATTAATTTCATATCTACCTTCAAAGTAGGTTGGGTAAGAAACTACTGTGATTACATGTACATTGTAATTTATTATTGAATTAAATTAGGTTATGAATC
>NJDC01002248.1:106070-128179 GCA_002245475.1 Calephelis virginiensis | reverse complement strand
CGACCTTCCGGAATCTTTTTTTTTCGAGGGGATAAACAAGTTGCAGGTCAGGTGGAAGAAGTGTGTTGAGCTAGATGGAGACTATGTCGAAAAATAAAAATAAATTTAGTTTTTAAACTACTTTTCTTTCATTTTCTTGGTCGGGCTTAGAACTTTTGGCTCCACCCTCGTATAAGCCATTAAAAAAAATATGGTATATGAAATGAAATGGTGTCGGGGGCAATTTTGTTTAAAATTAAATGCATGCTGTGCGCTAATCACGATAGCGTGTTTATTTGTTAAAGGATTAATGTTATGTTTATGAAAACACCTTCACAACAATGCATTATGCTTGCGTGAGTTACAATGAGAAAGACTGCTCAATGCTACCGGTGACTTTTTTTACAGAAATTTTAAGCCAGATCTAGAATATTTTTATCATGATAGTCTCTTTTAATTAGGAGGTACGTTTTGGTCCTTTATCCTTGATATATGTGTGAAGTTTCAATTTAATCCAGCCTTTTACGGTGAATGAAAAACACGTTATAAGATTTCGTTACATAGATACGTGGATACCAACGAAGTTAAAAGCTCCATAAAAAGGGCGATGCAGGCTGGCTATGCCAATATCCTTTGGAAAACAAATGGAACAAATCTTTTTTCTTACAAACATTCTCCAAAATACCATTTACTAACATCAACTAACATTTGTAGTTCAATGTTGAATTTAACTTGTAAATATTTTAGAGATTTGGTCAGTAAATCAGTCAGTAATTTAGAGGGTGTTAGTCAGTAAAATCAGTATTTTTGGCCTTTGATTCAGTTTCCACCCCTGCTATTACGATAATTATGTGGACGCAAATCAGCAATTTTAATGAGCATAGTAATAATGGTAAAAATAAATCCCCCATCCTTATCTCATATTTCCTTATAATATAATAAAGTATCAAGTATAGTAAGATGAGTTCGCGTCCACTGTGGATTCCAAACTGGCTGATTAATAGAATTGGTGTGCCAGTTCGCCTACATCAATAATATTAATTCATTCACTATAACTCTCATCCGAGGTTTCACGGTTTTGAATGCTCCAGGCACTCCACTATATATTCATTTTCAAGGTCTAGGAATAAATGCAGTCTTTGAATAAACTTAAAATATTGAGAAATTACTTATGAAACGCGCGCCGGTTCACTATTTTTTTTACTAAAATTATAGATATTTATGCACTTTTTTTGCATAGCTAAGATTAATTATTTTTTTATTTAGGAAAAGTTAATCAAACTGTTTTTTGTCTGTGTTAGTGTGTTTTTAATACAATGTATTATAGGCAGAAACGACGTTTCGTTTTCCTATTTGTAAGTACGCTTATTTTTAAGAGTTTTTCAAACGGTGTCCGCGAAATAGACGCGAACTGGGCTATGGACGCGAACAGGCGCATCATTGGGATCCAAACTTTCGTGAATTTCTGAAAAAGTTATATTTTTTATACATATTAAAATTTGTATTAATTTGTTTCACTATAGTTACGACGCGGACGTTTAATGTACCAATGCTTGAGGAGACATGTCAGTCTGGTAGGTGATTTCAATATCTGCGTGGTATGGTCGGAGAGCGAAAAGTTATTAACATTAGTAATAACATTATATATTCTGCTATAGAGCCTAGTAGGCTAACAATTTGAATTTAAAATTAAAATTTAGTAAAAGACACTCTCTGATGTTTTATTTCAAAATATCAATGTTAAAATCATTGGAACTGCTGCTTGGCACTACTCGCAGTGTGACGGCTATTTTTCTTTCCTATAGAACTGCTATTTTCATTGGTCGATGAGACTCGTACACTAACATTACCCCTGGGGGTGGGGGGTGGGGGGTTACTACATTACCAATGGCACTACTACAACAATAAACAACAGAATGTTATTCACAAAACAAATAGTAATAGTTTAAAAAACTGAAGAAGACGCTATTATATCTAGTCGAGCTAAAATTAAGAAAATAGGTTTTCTGTACGTATAATCAAAAAAAGGGCAAAACATATAGTCCAAGCTACCAAGGTTTTTACTTCCGAATTTTTTAAACCTGCATAGATTTTCATGAAATTTTGACATGAAATATAGGAATTGATGACAAGGACCTGATGATAGAACAAGGAGGTGGCCAATGGTTACAATATTCCGTTTTGCTTCATTTGCAGTTCATCTACAGCATCAAACCATTTTAAATATATTTATGAAATTTCAATAGTACAGTTTGGTGTAGTGGCTTTCTTTATGTGATAGATTAATTAAAAATAATAACATTCATATTAACATTTTGAATTATTTGATGGTTATCGGAGTTCATCATATACTGGTCATTCATTGTTAGATGCGGGTTTCTATCCCTTTCTTACACATGTGATTTTCAAGCTATCACTTTCGTTTGCATACAGCTAGTGATGGACTATTGTGCAAATCTATTTTATCGATATTTTTATTTATGTATTCCGAATAGGATACCGGTATTGTGTCTAGGTATTTATGTATTTTATCGATAAATTTAAGCACTGACAGAAACAATAAAAAACTTCTTACTCTGTGTACTTTTGTGTTGGCCTCTGGATAGTTACTTTTTTTCATGTGAGAAGTCAGCGAACAAGCACACGGCTCTCTTAATGGTAACAGATAATCATCGCCTATATACACCATTGATGTTACAGGTGCATTGCTGTCCTATGGTCGGAATGTAAGGCCTATTGTGCAAATCTACTGGCTTCCCTACCCTCCGAATCGGAATGTGACACTGTCATTATAGCGGCCGGAATGGGTAAGGCGGTGGATAACTATCCAGGAAAGTTGCTGCA
This sequence comes from Calephelis virginiensis, assembly GCA_002245475.1. NCBI lineage: Eukaryota > Metazoa > Arthropoda > Insecta > Lepidoptera > Riodinidae > Calephelis > Calephelis virginiensis. The sequence continues at coordinate 125,356 of NJDC01002248.1, read as the reverse complement.
CACCACTGTATCACCAGTAATCTTGTTGACAATTACCTGTTTTACCTGTGTTCGCCTTTACGAGGTGCCTGGCAGAGGGGCAGGTGATCTATTTTTGCCAGCGGACCCGGACCAACATGATGGAAAACTAAACTTCTGCTACGCTGTTATTTCTCATTAAATAACTCATAAATAGTTGAGCCGATTATATTGAACTCTTTTAAGTGCATTAGGTGATTATCTGGGTGATGTAAATTCAAGACTGGTTCCGATAGGCTATGTTAGGGTCAGTATGTCATAAAACTTTCAAAGGGCTGGGATAATTTAAAAACTAATTTTTTTACAGTATTTCAACGATATTCTGTAGTTTAGGTGGGAATTACTCTAATTAATAAAAACAATTATATTTGATAAGTATGTCTTTTATATCAGGTATCCACAAGATCATAAAATAAAAAAAATAATAATTTGGTTTAAGGAAACCAGACGATAGAATTGGTTTCCGAATTCCAAATTATAAATACATTGAATTAAATCTCAACATTTTGCAGAAGATTGTTTTATACACTTTACACCACTGCTACTTCATGACAATGCTAGACCACATACTGCGCAACAGACGGCTTCTCAATTAGAAGAGCATTAATTGGAATGAAAAAAACATACACCTGAACCTAACTTCATCAGAATATTTTTTTTTCTAAAAATTCAATTTCGATAGTGCAGTCCAAACCACGTCCAAAGATTTTATTGATTCCCGTTCGAATGGTTTTTAGTAGAGGGATCAATGAATCACCTATGAGATGGCAAATGTGTCTAGGAAACAATGGTTCATACTTTGAATAAAAATAAAAATATTACATTAAAAATGTTCGACTTATGCTCCTTCCCTACAAAACGCCTATTACAGATGTAAGAACCTAATATATTCAAGTACGGATATTACTCTCAACCGCAAAAATGTGTGACCTTGAGATGTTGAGTTGCATAGCTGCGATGTGACGTGCAATAACAAAATGTGATATAATCCGTAACAAAGTCGTACTTCACAAAATAAAAGGCATATCGATAAAATATATTGTTCGTATTAAATATGTCTCATCCCTAACATTAATTGATTTTTGATATAATAATGTTGTTTCAATGCTCATCAATTGTTAAAACGGTAAACAACCAGCAATAATATTTTTATCGTAACTGCAACGCCATTACAAAGTTACGTTGTCAGTTCAATCGCGACGTGTCAGGAACGCATTCTCTGAACGGCCGAAATATAGCAACAAATTAGCTATTCAAAAAAAAAAATCCCACCTCCACGTGTGTATGGTCCCCACTTTTCATAGACTCATTATTATTTTGTTGTTTTTGCGATTTAGAGGATGAACGGATCTTCTTTCGCTTTCTTTTTAAATCTGTATGATAAAATATGGTCTAACATATTTCAATAACTTAAAATGTAGGATTTTAAAAATGTTAACTTAAAATGTGCTGGAATAGTTCGTCGAACGTCACCTCTCTCGTACAACCATATTATGTTCACGTCGAGTCCCTCGCAGGATTGGCGGAGGTTATCGAATGGCAAGTGTCACGATTCCTGCGGACCTAGACTAGATGGCCTAGGCCTTCTTAAGCTGACTTCTGGACTTAAGAATATCTCTCAAACATACTAAAATCCTTACCTGACAGGTGTAAGATTATAGTTGATATCAATTATGAAAACTATTCATCTTTGATTTAGAAAAATGTTTAGTAAAATAAAGTAAACGACACTTTGTTTTTTTTTAGTGTTATTAGATGTCAGGCGAAACGAAGTTCGCTTGGTCGGCTGCTCAATGGAGTCAAGACGAAAAATTTGATTGTTTCCATTGGATAGGCCTTAACATTACGGGATTTATTTGCATAATTCTGTTACAGAATCTTAATTATCCGTAATAAAATACGCTACTTTATTTCTAGGAAAAATATAAATGTCCACACGTTTGAAGCCGGGACGGGGTGCTAATTATATGTGAATAATATAGTATATAATAATAACCTTGAATGTTATGGTGCAGATTATGAAAAGCAAGATGAGCGTGAACAGGAACAGAGACAACGACGGTACAGCGCGGGAGCCGCTGCTGGGTGAGGAGAGTCCCGTACACTTCGGGAACACGTGGACCGCCACGCCAAAGTACTCCAAATACTCTAAGCTCGCGAACCAGACCGACAGCCCTAACAGGTAGCCATGATACAAATATTTATTCTACTCGTATGCGGTTTCAAAACATCTAATCAGCTATTAATTACAATGACATAAAGTTAAATATTTAAAAAAAATACTCATCTATGCTAAAACTGCACCACCGAATAAAAACATTGAGTTTATGTGTTCTGTAGGTATATTGTGCGTTTCGTGCATTTTGGTGTCAATTAATGTAATAATGAAGCAATATGCTGAGACCGAAAACCACCTCATCCAATTAGCCAATGTGCAGGAAAATTATCGGCTGACAAAATAAATTCAATGGAAGTCGGGAAAAAGTTTAAGCACCATTATATCCTATATATATATAGAGTCACTGCAAGAACAAGACGTTCTTATTCAAAACTTATACGTATTTAGGGTATCATCAAGCACTTCAAATTAGTTAGAGGAGTGGGAGAGGTATTATTGGTACCTTAAACCTTCATTTTAAGTAGATTACAACTCTTAGAAATAACTTTTCCCATCCCACTTTCGACAAAGAGAAGTCAAATGAATGGCTAAGTCTAGGTGATCTGTTTCTTGAAACTGAAGCTTTCATAATGGCCATTCAAGACCAAATCGTTGAGACCAAGACCCACCAGAGATACGTAACCCGTGCTTCCAGTTCAGACATGTGTCGTAGATGATTACATCTACCAAATAATAAATAAATTAATAGCTCTCCAGAGAAAATCCAACATATAACAGGTGCATTCAAAACAATAACGCAGGCCGATTATAAACACCAACATGATCAGGTAGCAAGTATAATCCACCTTAAATTAGCCTATAAAATTAATTTTACGACAACACAACAACCATACTATAAATATAAACCAGAACCCGTATTAGAAAACACTGCGATTAGACTATACTTTGACCGAGCGATCCTCACAGATCGCACGATTCGTTATAGCAGACCAGATATAACAATAATTAATAAACCTAACAAAACTGGATACTTACTAGATACTGCCGTCACTAATACCTACACACAAGTTGCAATCTACAATTTCTGAAAAACTGACAAAGTATTGTGAATTGAAAGATGAAATTACCCGACTTTGGCATTTACAACAAGTAACAATAGTTCCAATATTTCTCTGCTGGTTTCCACAGCTGGTGATCCTAAAACAGCTGCATCAATTTATCAGGACATTAAACTTACCACCTAATATTTTAAAAAAAACTTCAAAAGGCTGCCATACTAAATGCATGCAGAATAGTTAGGAAGTTTTTGCAAACAGAAGCAGAAACTACGGCAATCATTACAACTACACCCATTCAGACATCACAAATAAACTCTGACGCCGCCTCTTCACAATGGACCATGATGGCCCGTTATAGAATGTGCGATGATCGCCTCTATGATTGCGCTACCGTCCACTCAATCGAGCATCACTCATTTGTGCATTGGCAGCCGTACGAGAAAGACGTCTCGACCTATTTAAATTTAGTTACACAATTTTATGGTAGGTAAGATTTCCAGTAGGGTCATGTTGGAGATTTTGCTTCACTTATTTGCTTCGCATGAACGCCATGCAGTAGCCTGAATATAAAAAAATACCTATTGAATTTCTCAACATTTATCTAAAATAAAGTTGGTTTTTCTGTTTTAACTTAAATACATGTGCTAGAGAGCCTCGCTACCGCAGATAATTAAAACATGTTATTGTCAGAATTGAGCAAACAATTTTATGACTTGCAAAATGATTTGTAAGAAAAAATACTGCACTAATTAATGCTATGCAGTTTATATTTATGAACCGACCGAACAATATCATGCTGTACAAAATCAGATTACAATTTTTTAGTAACTGTAGTAATCGGAAGGTAGCACTGTTTTGTTGCTTAGTAAAGGCTGATTTTACCGACCAACATGGTCTGGACCAATTGAAAACCAAGTTTAGTGAAACTAAGTTCTGTGTTAGCGAGTTCAATTATCGGTTTTGATTCCGTTTATAAACTACTGCAATTAAAATAAACATTTACAAAATTCTCATTTTCTACGTATGTGCTTACTATTTAAAATAGTTTAATAATAAAATATTTACAAATGTTTTCAGCAACGAAATTTTTATAAACTAAAATTGACATGATTTACGCTTTTGGCAATAATCTCAACATGGTTTTACGTTGATCTCGTTAAAATTCGATTGTGAAATCCAGCCTAACTCTATAACAAAAAAAAAACGTCTATTTAAACGTCATCAAATCAATGCTAATTTGAGTTAACGTCGTCAGTTCGGTTTTATGAGACTTCAGAATTTGAAGACGGTGCATATTACATGTAACGTACTGATATTATTTACTGAATTGAATGAAGACCGCCTATGATTCCGCTTGAAAGACCTTGAAAGAAGTAACCGTTACTTTAACTCTAAGCACATATCCACAATCTGGATGCAACTGTTATATACTTAAAAGACGGCTGTTGGTCGCATTTGTAGCTATCGACGAACTTTAAGTTTACTTATGACACAAGATTTAAAAAAGTTATAACATGATTTAAGTTTTTAAAATAGCAAACAAAATTGCTTATTGAATGTCTAATGTTTTTTAGTGTCTTTTGACTTTTTTCCATTCTTTCAGTATTGTGTTGTAACTTAAACTTTTGTGAAATATTGTTACAAATTATAATCTACAATAACACGCTGTAATTACTACTTATTTTCAAGATGAATCATCTATCAATGTCTAATGTAGGCTGCCTGTTTAACGATCTAGTGCTGATTGCAATACTAAAGATGGAATGGTAAATTCAGACTATAAATGTGTAATAAGTAAAAGTCGTTAACAGCTACATTTTATCATTTAATTCATAGTTTTATGCATGAATACATTATTATGTTTGAATGTTTTATAATAATATTTTGTCCTTAATCATAACACATATAAATCCGAAACCCTTAACTTTAACGTACATGGCCTATCAATCCTATTATATTACAATATGTTTCGGCTCGACTAGCTTACATAAGTTTTAAACCAACTAAAAAAAGGAGAAAGCTGCAGATACTATTCCTGTACATATATTTATAACGGATTTTAAAACATTTTATTATTTGAAAAATCAAGGTAAAAGTCCCAAACCATTTTTGTATCATAATTGAAGAGAATTAATTAGTCTGACCGCGAATCTGATTTCACGGATCGACAAGGCTAGTGTTTAAGAGTTTCGAGCCGAGCAAATTGTTGTTGGATTTATCTGTATAGAAAACTCGCCAAATAAATTTTAACCTACTAACAATTTAGATCAGGCAAATAATACTGAGTTGACTAAAAAAAAATACACTACTCGCTAGTTTTTGTTGTCAACGTCTACTTAACCCTTTTCAAAATATAGACATGGTGACAAATGTAATATTTGTTGTATGCGATATTCCAAATATCTGAATAAAAAACGCAGAGTAATAAAAAGTTTAACCGACTTACGGCCAATATTAATAATCAATCCTAATCCAAAACTTGCTGTCCAAGATTGATATTTTGATCCATTTTTATGTTATCGCTTGCCAATAACATATATGTGGACATGATAAATGTGGCAATTAGGTATGGGATAGGCCGCCGGATACGCAGCTATCTAGATTGCTTGAAATCCGATAGATTGAGATACATTATTAACATTGACCGTTAGTGGCGATCACGCTCGACTACGATCCATCATGGCCGATCACAGGCGATTACGCCCTCTACACGATCGTGAACGTCTATGATGAGCCATCATGGCCTATTGTGAAGACGCAGCGTGAAAATTAACTTCCTTCATACGCACTTGACTTAGGCCCATACATACCAGTAGTCCGGTGTAAGCCGAGAAACAAAAAAGTCCAAATAATAAAATACATCATGAGGGATGGCACGGTTGACATATTATATCGAGCGTGCCATCGTTCTAGCGAGTCTATTAGACATGTTACTTCCGGTTGTTCTCACCTTGCCAACGGCGAGTACTTGCACAAGCATGACCAAGTAGCCATTATAATCCACCAGCAACTTGCTTCGATAGGGACTTGTTGGTTTTAAAGTTCCTTACTATAAAATGTACACCGGAGCCAGTTCCTTAAAATAGCCGTACAAAGCTCTACTGGGACCGGTCTGTAATCACAGACAAGACTATTTTTACCAATAAGCCTGACATCGTGCTTGTAGATCGGTTAGCGCGCCGGGCTTTTCAATGCGTGCTTGTCAAGCCTATCGCCAACCGGGCCCATATCCAGTCCCGGGCAACGTTATTTTTACTAGAAAATTGAAAATATACATTTTCTGATTTTTTTTGTTGCCTGACCCGGGGATCGAACCCGGGACCTCAAGAAGTCAAGTCTGACGCCGGACCGCTAGACCACAAAGGCAATGTTTTTTTGATTTTATGTTTATATTTGTAATATATTTTTTTATTATAAATGTATAAACTCAGAAAAAAAGAAAAAATGTTAATAAATGATAGTAATAATAAGAAATGCAAAAACTCCATTAAGGTGTGACGTTACCGTCAAAACCAATAGTTGTGAACAAGGAGTAAAAGAGTCGACTCACGCCTACCACGCAGCTGGTCACACAGAGCGGTTGCACGTGTACAGAGGAAGGGTGTGAGTGCGATGTGTCGAGCGGTGTTGACGAGTTGCCACCTCCAGCGCCGCGCCGAGTTCAGAGTCGCGGACACGCTGGGGGTTCCGTCTCCGTCAGTTACTTGGTTGAAAGGCATAGTTTTTGGTTGAAACGATTGCATTCTTCACGCCCGCTTGGAGCTGCTCATTTTTTTATTGTAACAGGATGTACATGTTTAATTCACAAATCCTTTTGTATCACGGTTTTTATTTGAGGCTTGATACTTAACTTATTCTTAATTGTGATGCTGATGACCGCGAGGATGTTTCTGATATAGAAATCAAATATTTTCAAACACTGACTGTTCTTAATGAAGCTACGTCAAACAAATCCACACTAAATAAAATAAATAGCGCACTCTATAAAGAGTAAATTTGCCAACAATTCAAATTCCAACATTTACACGAAAATACAGTTAGTAACGCACCTTATATAAATCTTTTTAACGCCATTATTCACAAAGATAGGTCGATTGACAATGTTCAAAAGCTATAATATCGTCGATCTTTTCTACAAAACGAGCCGTTTTATAGAAAAGTAAGTTAACTTAAGTTCGTCGCAGACATCTTAATGGTACATTAAAACACAATGACAATATTAAGTTTTTTTAAATAGACATTTTCTTTTCTTTCTTTCTTTAGGTTTTGGCAATCTCGTTAGTATATTGCCATTAATCAAGTAGAAATTTTCATCAAATTTTATATTTGTTTTATATCAATTATAATTAGTCATCAGTCATAAGTCGTCAGTAAGTCATGTCAGACTTTTGGGTAAAGCGGTGGCCTTTTTACACAAGCTCATGTAATGAGATTTGGCGGCAACGAGGAAATATACGATAGATTCTATACTTCTTATTGTCGGTGCTTGGTGGAATTCCATTCTTGATGCAATTTACTTAGAAACACTTGTACTTTCCACAATATATTTTATTATTTTTTATTTTTATGGTTTAGCCAACCGGTTTCGCTATACAAGCGAAACCGGTACAAGTACAAGTGTTTCTAAGTAAATTGCATCAAATATACGATACGCTAATTTCTTCATGATTATTTCATTTGTGCACTTTCACTGAACAAAATTGTATAAAATGCCACCAAAAGTGACTAATTTCACTCAATATTAACACGAAATTCAATAATTATGAAAAAACTTCGACCATCTTGTCTCTCGATGGCGCCAAAACTGAAATAGACATTAATTGGACGAGGATCAAAAGTATGACCAAAGGCAGAATCTCTTTTTGCCCAGATTTTTTTTTGGGAAATAATCCTGCTGTGGTATTACTTTGTTGTGATTTGTATACGATTAACATTTTTTTATGTGGGTACCTTCAGTAACTTACGACCAAATAGTTACTGAACGTTAAATTTAAATAGACTTTTTATCTTTATTTATCTTTGTTATAAATCCCTGACGAAGCTGTAAAAAGTGAAACCGGTAGGCTATAGCGTAACAAAGTATTAAATAAAGTGTATAGTGGAAAAGTACAAGCGTATACCTAAAAAATTGTATTAACAATGAGATTCCACCAAGTGCCGACGATAACAAGTGTATATTTTATTAATCACAATCCTTGATATTCAGTACGCAAACGCTACGCCTCTCGCACCTCATCATGTGCAGCAATGTGTTTTTGCTTGCCCTACGCAATTTTATAATGCAATTCCGGTACCGCTAATGGCGATCGTGGCAAATGATGATAACTTTTGTTCGAAATGGAATATTTTCGTGAACTTTTAGGTACAATAGGCATTACGCTTATATTTCTGAGTGACGTGTATCACCAATGTTCCCGTGTAGGCTTGGCCTCGGCGCCGGTAGATGTCGACCGTGGGCCCACGGTGTTGTTTGCTTCGATAGCTCCGCTTCACTCCCCGTGGATTGGTGGCTTAAGATTTTGTTACAATTTAAATTATATTTATTTTTTTTGATTTACGCCTCTGTGGTCTAGCGGTCCGGGTGTTGGACTTGACTGCAAGAGGTCCCGGGTTCGAATCCCGGGTCGGCCAACAAAAAGAAAATTAGATTTTTCCAATTTTCTAATAAAAAAAACTTTAGTCGGGATTGGAAATGTGTCCGGTTGGCGATAGGTTTGCCACCTATCACATTGTGGGACTTAGTGTCTTCGGCTAGCCGTGGGTGAACTGGTTGTGTCTCTGCCTAACTCTTCGGGGACATGGGCGTGAAGATACTAAATTATTTTTAAATTGTCTCGTACGTAATTGGCAATTTAACGCAAAGGACACGTATACCGTACGTAATTAGACTGGTCAATGACTCAACCTCTGTGAATCCAGATCCACTTCTCTATGGTTGGTGTTGTGCTTGCGTGCGTGTTGTCCGTTAAAACGAAAAGGATAATCAAAGACTAGTAAATGCTATGCGTCTTTTTGTCTTCTTTAGTAAATTAAAAGGTAATAGTGATTAATATATAAAACTAATTATGCTAAATTTCATTTTATTACCAGCTAATGAAAAACAATACAAAAATAAAAAAATATACTCTTTCCCTCATAATCTATATATATAAAAATCAATGCCACTTTTCATTGTAATTATATAACACAAGAACGGGCTCACCTATTCAAACCAAATGTTTAGGTTTTGTTGGACTATTTATTTAATTTCTTCATTCATCACATTTTTGTAACAAATGAATTCGATAAATATCCGTCATTTTGTTAATGGGTATTTTTAGTCAAATTGAAACTTTTTTCACATGGGGATTGTGCTGTCATATTGAAACTTTTTTAGTTGTTTTTTATTTTTTGTTTTGTTATGTCATTCTTGCGTTCATATAGTGGTCACATACGTAGCGAAGCACGTACCGGCCCTCTTCTAAAATATAAATGCGAAAGTTTTAATTTCTTTTTTTAAATATTTAGGATCCGAGTTTTCGGACACGTAATTGTGAAATCCAACTTTTGAAATTTCTGCGTCATCGTATTCTGTTTCAATAGTTTCGAAAATATGTTATATTCTTAAAGGTGTATGATACTCAATTAATCCTGGTTTTAAATATTCATCGAAAATCAACCGCAGTTCTTTAAGTAGCAGTTTAACGCATACCGGATCCGTTGCATCAAAGCCACATGGAATTTGGAATTTACTCAGATGGTTCCTAAAATTTTCTGATTCAATTTTGTCTAACAAAAAATAAATGGCTTTGTCTCTAACTCGATAGCACGAGTTAGGTACAAAGCCATTTATTTTTTAAATGTTTTCTTTAGCAGGATAGTTCTTTAAAAAATGCGATATCTCGCATCATTCTGCAATTCTTGGTGCCATTCATATTGGCAGTAAATTGTTGAACCGATAACTCAAAATTAGTTTAGCTATAAAATAATTTGAGTGCAGCTAAAATGCTACTGATCTGCAGAAAATCGATTCCAATTTCTTTGTTTTACTTGTGTAATATGTACATAATATTATGTGTTTCGCGTGGTTTTTGAGACAAGGGACGAAATCGAACCCTTTAAAATTTACAATATCTGTCGTGGGCCGATCGTTTGATTGGCCATATCATGATGGGCTGATCATTCCATGCTTAATGTTCAACGATTTGGCCAGTGATGTTTGGGCATATCGTTTATGTAGGGTGTTCAAGGTTTTAGAAAATATTTTTTTTTGAATTAATATGTTTACTTATATTAAGCAATAAATGTCATATTATTTCTTCAACTTACGAAAATTGCACAGCAAAGCTCACAGCTTTATGTTATAATTATAACTTAGTAGGATAAAAAACTAAAATATTAGGAAATTCAAATTTTGGAACACTTACACAACGCTATTACCAATTTCTAAAAGCGGTAGTTTTTTGACTGTTTGGTCAATCATCTTTTCCGCAGCTCGCTTGATACCTTTAAAAGTTCGGTCTCTTTCATTTTTAATGTCTTGTTCCTTTTTATCGACATCCATTATACTTAAAACTAGTGATTTATTTAACTCAGGAACATTATCATTGCTTGTAAAAAAATAATGTCAACATTTTGCATAGCCAATTCTGTGCCAGACAGTGAAAAATTTGTTGCCTCGAGTTTTGTTTGGTGATCTCCAAATCTTCTATTATCACAACTTCATTGGCAGGCATTGTTGCTGAATTAATACTGGCTAAGACATTAAGTACACTTGATGCTTGTGAATCGTTTATCGATGGCTTCGTGTTCGAAGCCATTTCAACATCAACACGCTTTGGTGATGATTCATGATGACTTAAAACATAATGAATACTTGTGTAGATTCATCTCATTTGTCGTAAAATTGTCCATCTCAGTTTGAATTGATGAAATAACACTGTCTGGGATGTTAGTTCCTTTTAGTAATGTTTTTGGATCAGAGCCAAACAACAAGGCACGAGATGGAGACGTGATGAGATGGAGTAGATGGTGGAAAAAAGAATTTTTATAATACTGCACAAAGTAGCAACCCACAGACACATAAGTAGAATTATTATCGTTCATCCAACAACGTAACATGTTTTCTACATCTTGATTACTACGCTTAACGCTCTCTTGCGTTTGAAGGCGTCTAGGGCCTCTGTGGATGATTTTGCATTCCGACCACATCTGTACAAGTTCTTCAATGACACTAGCTAAAAATATTTTCCATTATCTGATTGTAAAATTAGTGGTGCACCTAATTCCAAAAATATTTTTAATAACTCGAACGCCACCCCTGCGGTCCTCTTAGATTTTAAAGGTCTTAAGTGTAGAAACTTGGTAGCGTGGTCTGGATAATTCATTAACCACTTATTTTCCCTATCCGGAGCTGACCAAAAATCAATAAGGTCTACTTGGCCTCGTGAGTTGAAATCGGGAGATATAATTGGTTTAGTCACAATATCTTTTTTTGGCATCGAACGTTTCATTTCACACACTGCGCATAATTTAATGTATATTGCTATTGCTTTCTTAGGTATGTGCAACTTATTTTTAATATTATAAATATTTTTTTCTCTGCCACCATGTCCAACAGCTTTGTGAACTTTAGTCAAAATGTCAAAATATTCATCTATCAACAGATTTTTTTTCAATATAGGGAAATCTTTGTCAGAAGTTTCCAAAACATCGTACTTTGATGTCCAATAATAGTCCGAAGAATCTTGCTTCATGGACACCCTATTTCTTTTGATTTGTTGAATAACCTAAACATGAAAATGAAACATTAACGCAAAAATGTTAGAGCAGTACGTCAATTTATTAACTAAGAAAGACAAAAATATGAAATAAACACATTACACGACTATTTACTTACTTCTATTTGACAAAAATGAGCTCTTGCTTAGCAACAAATTACTAACCTCTAAAATACGCTGTGAAGTCCATGGCTTTTTCATATAATGCGATGAATTTTTAAGACTGTCATAGAATTCCATAAGCTGACGATAGTAGTTATCCTTAAACGCACTTTTTGTTCACCTACATCATTATTTTTCACACAATATTTATTTTTTTGAGACGCCGACATCTTTCGTTCATGTAAACAGTGATACACGCGAACTCAGCGCCACAACTGTCTCGAAACGCAACTACTTTACGATCCGCCCAGCGTTTATGGGCAAAATTTTGTAAAAAGTCTCGCAATTTATAGATTATATAAATATAAATAATATAATATATTAGAATAATATTATAGTATAACAAATATTTGAACTTCCCCCCTCCCCCTCATTTTCATCCCCCTAAGCCTGTATCTGAAAAACTACAATTAATTACAAAGCAAATTTAAATGTTATTTTTGCAGCTAAACTAAAGCAGATAACAAAAAAAATAAGAAGAACTTTTTTGTGTAGAATTTTTTTCTCTACAACTTTTACTTGAGACTTTTTTTTCTATTTCCTACCGCTATTAAGCTATTTTTAAAAAATGGAATTTTTCAACCCTTTTTTAATTTTTTCACCCCTTTCCCCTTAATTTAAATCAAAATTTCTTTCATAATATCATTATTTAAGTATTAATGAACACAATTTTACTCATTGCGCCAAAACTGGTCAGATCATGGTTTTGTTTAACTTTTTACTGGACTAATAGAAGAATTCTATTTATTACGGGATCATGTAGAAGGGGCTGAAAAAAGTAGAAAATTTTGATGCTAAAGATCTGAATATGAAATAAGGAGTCTGGTGGGTATTTGACCTGGAATTTGATAGATTAAAAGGCCTGGGAGCACGGGATTTTATTTTTTTTATTTTATGTGCCCGTGTTGGTCCGGGCTCCTTTGCAGAATAGACCATCTGCCTTCCTGCCAGGCAGCTCCAAAAAGGTGAGCATAGGCTTACCGTCACTAACACCGTGACATTTGACTAGGTGGTAGAGTTTAGCATCGCCTCACCCGTATTGGTACCACCACCTTACCTATTCCTGCTGCCATAGCGTTATGACGTGTTCCGATCGGAGGGTAAGGTAGCCGGTAACTTACTTTTGCTCGAGACCTAACATCCCGGCCTCAGGTTGGCAACGCACCATTACCACCTTTGATGTCTTAGGCGGCGTGAATTTCTTACCATCAAGAAATCCGTCTCCTTGTTTGCCTTCCAATATCATGAAAAAAAAGATTGATGTAATGTAATTCTGTGCAAAGCACAAGAAGCTGCGAAACGCAGAAGTAAAATTGATAACAAAATTTTGGAAGGCGTTTGGCTCGAACAAGGCATATTTGCAGGAACGCCATTCTGTCTTTTGTCGAAGCTCTGCGACATATACTTTTTCTTATTTGGTTCTTATTACTCCTACGAGACCAAAAATGTTGACGGAGTTGTTCAAGCCTGTAGATCCGCTGGTAGTGAGTTAAGGAATTCTTAGAATGTTCCTGGTATATAGGGTGTAAATAAAATTGCGTGCCATACTTACAGGGGTGATTCTACTGATGAAACTGAACAACTTTCCCCAAGGAACCCATGGGCGAATCGCAATAAAAATTGGACATTGTATGTAGAATTAGCGATTGATACGCCAGGTGGCGTCCTACAGTAAACATCACCTTATTGTTGATCTCCTAAAATATAAATATTAAATTTAAAAATGTTTTTTACGTATAATAAATATAAATAATATGAAGATATATAAAGTTAGAGGTGATATATTAGTATATGTTTTTGTTTTGAGAAAAAGTTAAAATTTGTGAATAAAAATACGTAACACATGAAAAGTGAATTAGTGACATTTTTTTGTAATAACAATTGAAAAATCAATTTGAAGTGTAAGAACGCTTTTTCTTCTTTAATAATAAAACTTTGGTAACAACAAACAACTACTAAGCCTAAGATTTTTAGGTGAAATATAACATATTATGATTGGAGTAATTTGAAAATTCGTCGGGTAGAACACAAAAGTTATTTCCTCCTACCTACGAGTATAAAGATACCTAGTCTCAAAGGTCAATAAGAAGTGTTTAAGGTTGAAAATCTTTAAAACAAATGAAATGTAACTGGGCAAATATTGAATATTTCGTGTCAAGAATAGTTCGCGACAAATAAAAATTATAAGTGTTAAACTATATTATATTCTAAATCCGGAAAATTCAAAAGAAGTTGGACAATACTGTGAGTTTTTATTTAATTAGGTAGTGTAACGCATAATTAGTTACTAACATTTTTAGCAAAAAGGTATTTTTTAAAGAAGACTAATAATTATTATTGTTATCTTGTATTTATTGGCTGGATTTGACCTAAAATTTCTATTTGACATGTTTTTATATTTAATCTTGACTTAGTTTTATTTGACTGTTTGTTAAAAAAAGTAGCAATAATAATTAATCTGACTTTTTTTATTTAATAATAAGCATGACATATAATTGTATATATTTTGATAAATTACTTAAATGTGTTACATAAAATATCGGTATCAACATATTAAGTTGGTTACTATTGTTAAGAGTAAGTTAACTCAGACATTGGTGCCGATTCGCTTGGTACAAACTAGTCTAAACTAACCTAAAATTAGATTTAGAGCTGTCTAATCACGTTTGGTATTCTGCTGTACACATCTAAACTAAAATTTTAGCTTGACAGATCTAAAACATTTTAGTCGTTCAATTTAGGTTTTTCGTATTCTGATGTGCATGTTTTATGTCAGATTTCACTTAAAATTACAAATGTCACTTAAAATTTAGAGCGATTTTTTTAGAAGACGATTTAATTTAGTTTCCATATAAACTACTCTTGTTTTATTACAATTGATTGTTAAGTTATCGTAGGGTAGCTGAAAGTAGCCCTATGATTAAACTAGAAAATTTTATGATATCAGCATTTTTGTAGATTCGTCTAAAAAGTACTTAGGTACCTATGAAATTATAAATCCATAATTCTAACATTAATTTAACATGATCGCCTCCGTGACTGCTGGGTCCAGGTGTTGGGTTTGACTTCATGAGGTTCCGGGTTCGATTCCTGGGTCAGGCAACAAAATGAAAATCCGTTTTTTTTTCAATTTTTATTTAAAAATTGGATTGAATATATCACATAGTTAGACATGAAAATTTGGTACTGTGTTTGAACCCTTTTAGTATCTAGTGCTGTATATTTAATAAAGATGCCTTTGATATCCCATAAATAAATCAAAGCCACATCTCAATTCCCAACCAGCTAAACATTAAAGATGTTATTGCTACTATATTTCATTAGCATTACCATATGTAGTTGGCTATAAAATTACCAGAAAGGTCCCTAAGTACTTGTTTTTTGCATGCGGCAGCATTTATTACCAAACAAAAACAGGCAGTCAGTAGATGTTCTAACCATTGGTACAAAAACTTTAATTTATTTTACAAATTCACATGCTTACACATCAAATTCTTAAAAACACAAACTGAAATGGTATGGCAGAGTAAGTCTTAGACTCAACATAAAAAGCTGTTTGCATTTGGTCTATAAAGATTCATCTAAAGATTTTTTCAATGCCATAGTTGCCGTAGATGGGACAGATATTGGTACCTATAAAAAAAGCCAACAATAAATCACCTCCATGTTCCAGGAAGTCTTTCAAATGATACAACAGGATTTTATAATGTAAACAAACTGCTAAAGGATAGGTAGGTATATGTGATGAAATTGTTGATTTTTATTGTATGTTAGTAATAAATTTACTTACAACATTCTGTTACCTACACAATGCAAAGCCCAAGTAATATCTTTGAACCCAAATTTCCCTGGTTTGACACATATTACAGCGATTCAGAGGCACCTCATTAACAAAAATATTACATTGGGTTGGTCTGGATCTGTCGAGTTGCATTGACCAGGTGCCTCTGTACCAGGCAGCTCATAAGAGGCAAGCACAAATTATTTTCAACAAGATGAAGTGATGTAGTGCTGTGCAGCAACTTGCCCAGTTACCTGCCACTGCCACCATAATGGCTTGTTATTTTCTGGTCCGGACGGTAAGGTTACCTTTATACTTTCACAATAGCCTTAATATTCCAGCCACAGGACAGCAACGCACATGTAATGTAACATTAATGGTGTCTAGGGGCCACATTTTTCTTTTACCATCAGGAGAATCCAAAGTGTTGACTGAAAAGCAACATTTATTAGTAATTTAAAAAAAAAACATTCATGACATTTCTATTGAGACTAATAGAAAGTATATCATTTAATCAGTTGGAAAAGCAAAAAAAAAGTGTATGTCACATTTTTGTTATAGAATAGTGATGCTTATTCTTTATTATTATTATTCTTGTAGGTTTCTATAAAGTTGAATGTGAGTCTTAACAGACCTGCACATCGTAAGTCATGTGGACAAAATAGACATTTCTATCCTCAAGAAATATAGGCAAATTGTTAAAATATTAACAATTTTGTATGGTATTTTGTATTGATAGATCACTATCTGCCACCAACTCCAGACATACTCAGATCAATATCCATGTGATGTTCACGTCTTCATCATTTAGCAGAGGCGATATAAAAATAACAGGAAAGAACATAGTCAAAAATTTATTACAAAATTCAATTTCATATTAAAGGTATTCTTGGTTTTTTCAGACAACTTTGATGCTACTGCTCCGTATGAAGATATTAATTTTCTTTATATTTTGTTGATCAAGTACCTAATAAATTCTTAAAATCGAAATGTTTTCTTTATTACTTATAATTCTGTAAAACTTACATTTTTAATTATTGTTCTACTAAGTTAGGTAATAAGCACATAGCTCTCCAGTAAAAACTTTTGTCTTATAGACACCATAGATGTTATTTAAATCATTGCACGCATGCATGCTGTTTAGAGGCAGATGTCCATCAAACTTACATTTATAATTGTTTTACTAAGTTACGTAATAAGCACATAGCTCTCCAGAAAAAACTTGGTCTTATAGACACCATAGATGTTATTTAAATGCATAATGCATGCATGCATACTGTTTAGAGGCAGAGGCATTGAGCCTAATGGTTACCTGGATGTGATGGAAATCAGTGTATGAGTATTATAAAAGCAACCATATTATTACAAGTAAGAGAGAAAAAGTAAGTAAAACAAAGGTAAAAACAATTTTTGTTTAGTCTAGGAGAAAATTTGTAATGTATCTTTTAAGTTATTTTATGCAATTTAAATAATAATATCAATGTAATAAAATTGCTCAATTGTCTATTGTAAATAAAAAACAGTTTCTTAAAAATTAAAGTTAGCTAACTCACGTCTAAAATTTTATCAAATTATTTTATACATAGACTTTCTATATAACTGGATCTTTTGATAAAAACAATGTTAACAATTTTCAAAATGCAACTGCACTTTTCAGTTTTTCTTACTTAATGAAAAAATATACTCACTTTAAAACACAAAATTACATACCTGATTTATTACTTAAATACACCTAACATACATTCACTGAGTATTAAAAAACATCACTGAATTTCTCACTTTTATAATACAATAACATAATTTTATATTAAAAGAAAAGAGAGAGTTACTACACATCACCGTCATTGAAGAATCTTCAGTCCAAGTGACATACAGAAAAATGGTATAAAGATATACATTTTACTCTTATTTAAATAAGTACATAACATCTGAAACCAATCTTCAAATAATATGTGAATATTTTACTATTCCACTACTTTCAATTTAACCCTGTCTCAACCAGTTTCAATAGACTCAATTCTTCAAGTTTGAGTTGGTTTTAAAGTAACTTTTATTTGTCTTCATAAATGTTGGATTTTATAATGCATCTTAATGTATTTAAATTACCAATCTCCCTCAACTCAAAAATCACTCTCAGATCAGGGGTTTAAAAAAAACCTTGTATATTTTTTTATTCAAATTAGTTAGAATTATCAGACTTTGGTGTTTTTTCATGTTTTAGGACACTTTAACTCGCATATTGTACTTCTGTCTAGATGGTAAAGTTTTGCTGAGCTTCTTATTAAACTACTGTTTGGTTAAACTTTTCGTAAACTCTAATACAGGATATCTGCTTCATTACTTGAAAAATAAACATGAATTAAGATAAAACACTAAAAAAACCTCTAAACATATGAAGTCCCAAATACAACAAACCTTTTGTTTCAACAATTTCCAAATTGTTAATTACTGTGGAGTAGGTATTTCAATAAAAACTTTATAATAAACTTCTCATTGCTCTTTTCATTTCTTTTTAATTATGTATGTATGTTTCTTTTTAAGTTAAAACAGAAGATGTATATGTATTACAACTAAAATAAAGTATGTTGTTTTATTTTACAATTTGTAATAGAAGGAATAGGTTATATTGTTGTAGATAGTCAGGAATAATCATGCAATATACATTATTTTTAAAGTGTGAGTTACTACACAGCACCGTCATTGAAGAATCTTCAGTCCAAGTGACATGCAGATAGGTATAAAGATATCCTATTTAACGCTTATTTATATAAGTACATTTTATAATGTAACATCTGAAACCAATCTTCAAATAATATTTGCATATCTTACTACTTCTACTACTTTCAATTTAACCCTGTCTCAACCAGTTTCAATAAACTCAATTCTTCAAGTTTGAGTTGGTTTTAAAGTAATTTTATTTGTCTTCATAAATGTTAGAATTTGTAATTTTATAATGCACCCTAATGTATTTAAATTACCAATCTCCCTCAACTCAAAAATCGCTCTCAGATTAAAGGTTTAAAAAACCTTGTAGATTTTTTTATTCAAATTAGTTAGAATTATCAGACTTTGGTGTTTTTTTATGTTTTAGGCCACTTTAACTCGCATGTTGTACTTCTGATTAGGTGGTAAAGTTTTGCTGAGCTTCTTATTACTTAATCTACTGTTGGTTAAAATTTTCGTAAACTCTAATACAGGATATCTCCTTCATTACCTGAAAAATAAACATGAATTAAGATAAACACTAAAAAAACCTCTAAACATATAAAAATGAATACAACAAACCTTTTGTTTCAACAATTTCCAAATTGTTAATTACTGTGGAGCTCCTGTTTCTCGTATAGACGTATTTTCGCACTTAACACATACAAAATGTTTGCATGTGTGTG
>NJDC01002248.1:76218-101329 GCA_002245475.1 Calephelis virginiensis | reverse complement strand
AGCTCGTTTACGAGATTTGGCGGCAGCGAGGAAATTCACGATACACTATTTTCTTCATCATTATTTCATTAGTGCACTTCCACTGAACAAAATCAAACTAATTCCCACCTAAATTAACCAATTTTACTCATATTTTACACTAAATTCAATAATTGTGAAAAAAATACCACCATCTTCATTCACGGTGGCGCCAAAACTCCTGTAATAGAAAGAATAGGTTATATTGTTTTCGTTTTTTTTTATTTTTTTTTACCATTTTACCATTGTAGATACTGTAAGTAAGTAATTGTAGATATTGTGACTCATTATTATTGTATTTTGTTATTTTTTTAATAGTTTAAAGATGATTACTAGGCGGGCACAAGCTAAGCAAAAGGAAAATAAATTACTTCGTGTTCTAGTTGAATTAAAGAGTAGTAGAGATTTAAGTGGCCGTTTATTAAAAAAAAGAAAAGAAAACGAGAAGGGGCTTTTGGATTTGTTAGAAAGTAATAGAAAGTTAAAAAAGCTTGAACAAATGCCTAGACGTATTTCTAATCTTGAACGTCAACTTAACGGAGCGGATAATACTATTTCATTGTTGAAAAAAGAAAATCATGAATTAAAAGTTGTTCAATCTGATAACGTTTATTATAATCTTATAACTGATCAAAATGGTAACAATTGCAATATGCAAACATTATCTAAAAATAAGTCGAAGAAATATATAAAAACTAAAAGATTTATTAAAAAAAACACAAATGTTAAATAAAAAAAAATCGAGTCTATACCAAAATAAAATAAAATGTCGAAAAAATTAAGTTATGTAATTTTGAATTGAAAACTTTAAAGACAAAATATGACACAGATATTCTTTCATTACGGATTGAAATAAACCGATTAACTGCATTTTTTTCTCAGATGACATCTGATTATGAATTATCTAGGGAAAAAAATCACAATATATAAAATAGATATAAAATATAATATATTCAATATATATAAAAATACAATCAATAAATCAGTAGATGCAACTGGATATAGTCAAGATCGATTTAATTCCTTGACACAAAATCATCTCAGTAGCTGGAATTATGAACAAAAAACAAATAACAATGCTTTGTTAGTATTGCATCTCATAAATCTATAAACAAACACAATGTGGTAATGTTTAATTTTAATTTTAGTTTAATCATTGTACCCCTGGACAAAATTACGTTGATATACTAAAAAGAGCTCTAAATTATAAATATAGTTCAAACACGATTCTAGTATTATTCTGTGGGAGACGAGGAAACGCAGATAAAAAGCTACTAATAAAATTTGATGATGCTTTATTTACACTGAATATACAAAAAAAATATTGTTTTTACACTGCCCTACACAAACAGGTTACAACCAGCTGAAAATAATATCAGATTTCGGTTCAACAACCTATTGCATATTATTGTGACTAATAATAAAAATATATTCGATTTTATTGATATTAATTTATTTATTAAAAAACATTTTCAAACTGATAATCAACTATCGCAGTCTGTCGTGCCTTAATACTACTGAAGTCTGTATAAGTTGAACACCTTGCAAACTAGTCACCCGAGAGAGAGCTACATAAACCTGCCCACATGAGAATGTGGATGACCCGATATCTTTTAAGCTCTCTGTCTTGTGCTTTGCACCGAATTACATTACATCGATCGTTTAAATAAAATCCCGTCCTCCCAGACTTTTTAATCTATCAAATTCCAGGTCAAATACCCACCAGACTCCTTATTTCAGATTCAGACCATTAGCAACAAAATTTTCTACTTTTTTTAGCCCCCTCAATACGATACCGCAAACCAAATTCTTCAACGTGCAGTTATTTCTGAGATACAGGGGTGAGGGAAAGTTGGGAGGGGAGGGTTTTCGGATATTTTTTGTACTCACTGCAGAAATTTTTATAAGACGATATCAATAGATTTACCCATCCGCGGCCGCATTCAGGCCTTTAGCATCAAAATTTGCGTAAGTCTCAAACAAACTTTCACCCCCTAGTTTAAGGGGTTGGGGGGTAAAAGTTCCAAGTTTTAGGATTTTTTGTTGTTGTTTGGGTACTAATAATAGCTTACATACCAAATTTTAGCTTTCTAGGACTTCAGGAAGTACCTTAAGAATTTCGTTGATCATCAGTCAGTGAGTGAGTGTATGACAAAATCGGGGTATTTTAGATATCAATAAAATCTAAAGTATAAGAGCTATGCAATTGAAACTTTAGTGGTTTATTAAGTCTACCCCTGACATCATATCCCGAAAATTTTGCTTTTCTGGTATAATCCAAATTCAAGTTATGAAGGTTCAAAAACACGGCGAACCGCTTCGAGAAAAGGTAGGTAGTGTCCTTGCGCTTGCGCTTCGCTTGGCTTAGTTACGATTCGGTGACCTCTTTGGTGAAACCGAAGGTTTTGCTTGTGCAATTGCAGACGAGGTTGTCAAGACGAATAACTATCGGAAATACATCATGAGGGATGGTACAGTTGACAAACGTCGAGCGTGCTATCGTCCTGGTGAGTCCATTAGACATATTATTTCCGGTTGTTCTCATCTTGCCAACGGCGAGTACTTGCACAGGCATAACCAAGTAGCCAAGATAATCCACCAGCATCGTGCTGGTAGATCGATTATTTTTTTTACCGGGCTTTTATTGTTGATATCACTGTCCCATGTGACGTTAACCTCGTGAAAGCCGAGAAGGAAAAAATGTCAAAATACATAGACTTGGCTCACGAGGTAACCGACATGTGGGATATTGATTCAACAACAATTGTCCCGATAGTCGTGTCAGTAAACGGTCTTATAGCAAAGAGTCTCGACCAACACCTTAAGAGACTCGCTCTGCAACCCTGGGTTAAGGGCCGGATTCAGAAGGCAGCAGTTTTGGGGACGGCACGCATTGTACGGAGGTTCCTCAGTCTGTCGCCCTGACCACTGACGGTTTGGTTACCTGTTTTTTATGTTTATATTTTTAATATTTTTTTTATATATTAAATGTATAGACGTAGAAAATAAGAGGCATTAAAAATAAATGATAATAATAATAATAAAATTCTGTGATTCGTTAGGACTGGCAAAATGTGATCGGAATGTGCTCCTTGTCGACTGATACAGGGTTCTGTACGCTTACGCATATTGTCTTTTACGCGGTTGAGCACACACGATTTTTTTCTCACACTGTTAAAAGCATTCACAATAACATTTATATAAATATATACATGAATACATGCAGATACACAAATTATACAGGTCCCCGATTTAGGTATATATATACACATATTATAACTCTTTCTCTTAAAAAAAGAACCATCAAACTCTGTTGAGAGCCGGTTGAGTAATTGCTCAATAAACAAATGTAAAAACGTACAGTTAAATTAGGAACCTTCATATTGGAATCGGTTCATAACAATAATGTTAATACCATAGGCATATAGTTATCTATCTCAGTCCCAACAGTTCGAATATTTGACTATCTAGTATCTTGTACTACACAAATTCTTTTTTGAGGCTCTTTTGAGACTCCGGCGATACTACGGCAGTAACATACCAATCATTTATCGAACATAACAATTGTTGACTATCATTACTTCTAAATCACTCTTTTTATTTTTCGTTTCAATAGCCAATATTTTTTCTGAAATCTGTCCTAATGACTACAATATGACACTCAAGCTTTTTAAAGTGTTCCAGCAGGCGAAGCACCCACGCTTGGCAACTTGCTAACTTTTGGCGATCCACTGACCAAAGATATCCAGGTTGTCAGCTCTCAATAGTTTTGTGACAGTAGGCCAAAAGTCTTGTCAGTGCACCCAAATTAGTGTTGTGGTATTTTCTTTGAAATCTAACACTTCAAACTTTATTCTTGAAATTATTCTTTAAACTTTATGCTTGTTTTATGTTTCTTAATTTAATTTTGAGTAATAGACCAAAGGGGGAAGGGGTCTGAATCAGCAATCGCAGGCCACAAAAATTAACAGGTAAATTTACAACATAAAACAGGTAAAGACAGATGTTAGAGATATTTTGAAATTTTTTATTGAAAGCGTTGAAAAATAATAATTGCTATTTTTTATTACTTGATTATTAAATACTTATTTTTAATGTGTTGGTATCGTTGACTAACACCCATAACACAAGCATATAATTTACTTACTTTGGGTAAGATTTAATTTGTGTAACTTGGTCATGGAGATTTATTAAGGAGATATAAATCATTTTCTTTTGCTTTTGTGTCATCCTATAAACATTATAGGATGTCGTAATATTTCGTGTAACATGCAAGCCGAAGTAGCGGAGACAACAATTGTGATTTGTATCACTATATTGTTAACAACTGTGTAACGTACTGTTTGCGATGAAATTATTTAAAATATTGCTATTTAATCGTGCAGAGCCATTACGTGTCGGTTGAAATGCAATTAAGAATAACGTATGGTGTGGACAACTTTCTGTAGGTTAAAATGAAAAAGGCCCTTTTACCAAGTACGAGATTGCTCTCCGCCTGTCTTTATTTCACCAGGCAGAGTTCCATAGGTTAATGGTCTATACTGTGAGTGACTATTTATAAAGTTCATTGTAGTGTCTCGGCGGCACGTGCATGCAGGCAGGACTGTGGCTAGTAGGGACACTCGTGTAATGTGCGGAACTTAAAGTATAGCTAAATATTGTTATAAGGTTCGAGGCGTACGACAGTGACATCATGTCGATGCAGGAGAAAATGATGATGGGACAGGACGAGCAGTTGCAAGTGATCAGCAGCTCTGTGGGCTCCCTCAAGACCGTCTCCAAACAGATCGGTATCGAGCTCGATGAGCAGGCGGTGTAAGTATTGCCATTGTACAGTTTTTTTTATTTATTTTTATATGAATAAGCACAAGGCTTTCCTGAGACATAGCCACCTTTATTTAAACTCGTGAAATGATTCAGAGTTATTTTGTAGGTGAATAAGACAGAGCAGCCTCTCAATGACGAAAAGAAATGTTTTGAACTATTTTATCCCGTCTGAAATTTGTTGAATGATAGTTAACGCAATTATTCAAAGATAAAAAAAGACAGGTGGCTGTATTAAGTAACGAGTCAACCGGTCACACGAACATTGTAAAAAAAAAGAATTAGCGATTTACTTAAAAATGTGTCAAATGAAAGTTTAAAAGCCAGCCGATCCTATGTAGTGTTTTCATTTATTAAAAATAGTAAGAAATTATGCTACTTCATATTACAAATTAATTATGCTACTACGTATTACAAAATAACAAAAGTTCTGACATGAACAATTATAGATCTAAAATATTAGTTTCAGGTATTTCTAAAACATTTGAAAAATAATGTATGAAAAACTATCACTTTCCTATTTTTAACATATTTAAAGGCAATCAATATGGATTTAGGAAAGATAGATATACAATTTATGTATATTTGACCTAGAAAGAATAATTTAATGTCTAAACAATAAGGGGTATCCACTTTCTGTATTTTTTAAATATGAGTAAAGCATTCGGCTTTTTTTTCGCATAAAATTATGATAACAAAACTAGAAAAATGTATACTATTAAATCATTAGGATGCTTAAGGAGCTATTTAAAAACAGAAAACAGAGTTCTGAAATGTTTAGAATTTATATCTATACTTCAAATTATCTTTTTAGTAACTGCGGTGTACCACAAGGTAGTGTTCTGGGACCATTACTTTTTTAATTTGTACAAATGATGTTATTAAGCATGATTGAATATTATAATATTATTTGCTGATGACACAACCCTCTTCATCAAACGTAAAAGTAAACTTGATTTGTAAGAGGAAACATCGGAAATGATATCCAAAGTCTCCGCCTAGCTTTTGAAAATAATCTTAAATAAACCTTTCTAAGACAAAATTAGTAGAATTTTAAGCAAATTGTAGAGACACTAGAAGTTAGACGTTTTTTTTTGTAATTAATATGAATATTGAGACTGTAGATTCTACTAACTTTTAGGAAGAAAAATTGATAACTTTTGTAATTGGAAATATCATACTGATTCTCTTTGTAATTAAACTGATAAATTTGTGTATGTTTTGAGAAGAATAAAAGAAGAGGCAGACTTAAACGCGTCTTCTTTAGCGTAACATGGATGTTTCCTCAGTTCTACAATATGACATCCCTATTTGAAGAAATTCAGTTGATTTGATTAGAATCTTTCGAGTTTAAAAAAAAGTGTATAAAATCGATATGTAGTGTTAATCCGTTGCACTCTTGTAAAACGTTTTTTAAATCATTAAAAGTTTTTCTTGCTTATATGTATATTTTGCCTGTATGTGTATTTGTAAAAAAACATCATTTGTTTAAAACAAAATAAAAATTATTGTATGTCAATTCGTATATATGGTCTTGTGTATTCTGAATGATTTGCTTAATCAGTAAAAAAATAGTCTTGAAATAAATCAAATATACCATTTATCGCCGAAATGTGGGAGAATGTGTTGTTATAAAGAAATATCTTTTGTAACAGCTTCTAATACACACATTGATCAAATAAACAAATTTCATTTAACGCCTTCGTGTAATTAAATGTAACTCAAAATTCATCATCATCATTATCATCATCAGCCGAAGGACGTCCGCTGTTGGACATGGGCCTCCCCCAAAGAGCGCCACAAGTCACGGTCACCAGCCGCTTGCATCCAGCGACTCCCCGCGACTTTGACCAGATCGTTACTCCATCGGGTAAGAGGTCGTCCAACACTACGGCCTCCGGTACGGGGCCGCCATTCCAGAACCTTTCTTCCCTAATAGTTGTCGGTTCTGCGAGCAACGTGGCCTGCCCATTGCCACTTCAGCCTGCTAACTCTCTGAACTATGTCGGTTACTCTCGTTCTCTTGCGGATAACCGATTTACGGACCATATCTCGCAGAGAAACACTGAGTATAGCTCTCTCCATAGCACGCTGAGCGACTCTGAGCTTATTTAAGAGGCCCACATTTAACGGCCAAGTCTCAGCTCCATATGTCATCACTGGTAACACACACTGGTCGAAGACTTTCGATTTTAGGCTCTGCGGTAATTTGGAAAAGAAAATACTCTTTAGCTTCCCGAACGCTGCCCATCCGAGTTGGATTCGGCTTCAAAACTCAAAATTCAACACTTCACAAATTCACTTCAGATCAATCGGATATTATCCTAGAGTGGTGTCAAGAGTCTTTGTATGAGTGCGTGTTTGTATGAAAAGGGTTATGAATGTGAAAGAAGCAAGACAGGTTTGTCAGGATCGTGAGGTCTGGTACTCGATACTCTCTGCCTACCCCGTAAGGGACTTGGCGTGAAGATATGTATGTATGTATGTATGTATGTTGTTCTTTAGTGAAATGATTCAAGTCCAAGTTATGTCCCCATGATACTACCCTAAAGTATATCTAAAGCGGAAGGTTAATGACTCTCATATATATACTAGCAACATATACACGCCTGATTAAACGAAGAACCACAAAAGTATCACCTGATATAAAACAACCAATGAAATAATAATGGAAATTGGAAATCAAACTCAACCTCATCTGGTTAATCAAGAATGTCAAGTCTGAAGAAGAAAGATCTTTATTTGCAATAACTTTATTTACGCTAATCATTGTGACGCTGAAATTTTAAAGTATGTATTCCAACTACTTGAAGAATTGTAACAACTAATTTTAGAAAATAATGTGCAAGCTGTTGCATTGACAAAAATCGTTTCAAGACCACTTTTAAGTTGTTTTGCCTAGTGAAAGCCATACTGTCTGCTGAAACAACAAACTAAGAATTTGCTGATATATCACTATCAATACATATGAAGTATGAACTGCTACTTATTTAGTAGTTTGGAATTTTCACGAACAAAATTAGCTTTGACGAAATGTATAGTTTCAGTTAATGACTGGATTCTGATATTTTAATGAAAATTAAAACTAGATTAACATTTTCAGAATTTATTTTATTCAAAAACTTATTTCATGTTTTACACTCTCAAAGTCAGTTCCTAAAGTCATTGTCAGTTATCATCTACTATTTGACATACTCCCCTTAAGCTGCATTTACAAGGCTATTGTGCACGTTCCCAATATAGTTAAATCGATTTTATTGTGTTGTCTACAGTTATAGATACTTTTAGTTGCCAACGAAGTTAATTACTTTTTTTATTAAATAGAGATTGTTATTTTAACAAATTTAAAACTAAAAAATATTTTATTGAATCATGTGCCAGTCAATATCAATCTTTTTCTCAATATAATATGAACTGACCATTGAAGTTGAAGATAATTCTTGCTCTCTTACAATTGATTGGTTGTGTTATTTCCATTACTTTAATTTCTCGGTGACAGATCGACGCTCACGTTATTTTGTGTCGTTTACGTTAAAATGTGATACACAAATGATGCTGTACTTCATGAGCGGGGTTAGTGATGTGCTGCACGTAATGATTACTATGGGAGCTATATCAATAAACAGAACACGATAACAGAAAATGTTAAAATGTTAGAAACTAAATTAACTGCCGGATACTTTTGCTATTTTTTTTATTTATTTAATGAGCTTTGTCGCTTTGCGACCATATCGTTCAAATTTATTAACTACAATCCTTTATTATATTTCAATACAAGATGTTACACGTATAAATTCTTGTTTGATAAAATGCCTACTTCTTTAAAATTTTCGAAGTTGTTCTAAAATAGGTAGATATAGATGATACTCGACAGCAAAACGAAATAATTATAACGACAGGTCATCTTTATTTATTTATTACAATCTAATGAATCGCCCCTGTCATTCAATTAGCTCTCCCCAACATTTATTAAAGTTCCTGTTCATGTATATTTTCAAACGCCACATGAATTTTCCTATCCGACGCTATAATGTTTCGGGTTCTTTCCACAACTTTTTATCAGTTTTCGGCAGCTACTTCCGCACAAGCATTTTTCGATAAATTATCGCCTCTGTGGCTAGATATTCCCGGGTTCGATCCCCTAGTGTGACTAGGTGGTAGAGTTTTGCAGCGACTCGCCCGGATTGGTACTACCGCTTTATCGATTCCTGCGGCCGTAATGTCAGTGCTTGTCGCTGACGAGTTCCGGTTCGGAGGATAAGCTAGCCGGTAAACTTACTTTTGCTCGAGGCCTAACATACCTGCCTCAGGTTGGCAACGCACCATTACCACCTTTGGTGTCGCGGCGTGAATTTCTTACCTTCATAAAATTCGTCTGCTCGTTTGCCTTCCAATATCATAAAAAAATTAAATATGGTAAGACTGCGGGAGTAGATATGGTTACATCTGAGATGATCAAGGTTGGATGGTCCTGCGTCCGCGACTCTTTTTGGGTCCTTTGTAACAAATGTTGGTGTACCGGCAGAGTAGCCAAAGTCAGGTGGCGTGTGGTCATCGTGCCTTTGTATAAAGGCATGGGTTTATGCATGGACTGCACCAGTTACAGGGCCATTGATTAAAAAATTGTTAAGTAGGTACTTATTAATTTTTTTTTAAACAGTTTAACATGAAATACCTAGTTGTAGGTATTGTGTATTCCACACGTTATCAATTCTAACCCGCAGATAAATATTACGTTGGTAGGTACGCGTCGTGGGATTTATAGAGTAGGTAGCGCAGGTCACGGCGGGCGCGGCGTATTCGTACTCTATGATCAGCTGAGAGCGTTCGTCGACCCCAGGCTTTTTATCGTCATTATATATTTTTTTGTATTTTATTTACGTTTTTCGTTTTAGATTTTTTTCATTATTTTTTACGATTTTAGACACGCATTCCGAGCCCATGGTTGAACTATCCTTAACTAATTTGAGAAAGCCCTGTATATGTCGGAGGAAGCTATGAATCGAGTTGATTGTTGGTTGCATGCGTTACTGTTCGTTAACATTTTAATTATTTTCCTAATTCTTACCTGAATTTCATTTGATTTGTTAATATTGTTCTGTTAATGTGAAACCTTATTAATAAAATTTATGAAAATTGTTTATCATGTGACGGCCAATAAGAGCTGAGCTCATAAGGCCAAACAGAGCAGAGTATGTGCCTCGAGCGGGGTCGAGGCTCCATCTTGATTTTGGTAGAATATAGTATGGTTTAGTTTTCAGTTGGTTTATTTGGATGGAATCGAAATGGACGGGTCGAGTTGGACCCTTGGAAGCATAGTGTGCATTTAAAGTCAGATCGGTGTCTTGAACCCGCTGCTCGGTTTTAATTTTTGATTTTCTCAAATTTTGTGAAATTTCAATTAAAATACTGTAAAAAGTGTTTATTGTGTTTCGTGCTCGCTGATTTTACCCTGATGACGCCCACTAATTCTGCAGCCACTAACGGTGACTTCTCCGACATACGTATTAAATATTTAAAACACCTGGCGTCCTATTTTTTTTCTCTCTTCAGTATATAACTTAGTGTTCATAATCCTATCGATACACGTTAGTTTCATCTATGGGTAAAAAACCTTGTAAAGTAGTGTAATTAATAAAACGTTTTTAAGAATTGTTTCCTTAGTCCAGATGTAATTTTAAAATAAATATAAAATTGTAAAATATTTCGAACAAATTCGACATGTTTTTAAAGCGTGAATAATTATATAGACCTCGGAAAAAAATTTGTGGTAGAGATTTTAGTAAGCTTTGTGCAACATCTTTTATGCGCAGTATAATTATTGACTTAAACGCGTGTGTAACTAATTTTTATTAGTAAGACTGTAATAAGTTTTTACTCTAAGGTCCGTCATGTCCGTGTCTCTATCTTTAATCATTCTCAGTGTTGATAATGAATAAATCTTATATACTTGAACTTAAACGTTTTTTTTTACTTTTAACCAGTAATTGTTAAAGATAAGACTAATAAGGGACTTGGTGTGAAGATATGTAATATGTATGTATGTTAGACTAATAAAACTGTATTGGTGCTGGTAATGGTTTTCATGATTTTTTTGTCATTACTAAATGAATAAATTAAAAAAAAATATTTGATTTAAAAACTTTTGCTTTAGGTACATATTTCAATTATTTGATTGCGAAATTTGGGAAAAAATATTAACAATCTTAAATAGGTTAAAAATTGAGTTAAAAATATATTAAATGAATAAATTACAAAAAATAATTGAGTTTTTTTTTTTGAAAAACAAAATCAATTGCGCTTATTTTCTATTGCTTATCTACCTTATCATCCATTTGTAGTATTGTTCAATTTCCATGTACACCCGATATATTTTAGACATAATTGTTTCTATTTCATATTCCCATTTGTAGACGTGTAACACAGCACACTGTTTCAGAATGCTGGACGAGCTCAACACGGAACTTGAAAACGCAGATTCTAAATTAGACTCCACCCTCAAGAAAGTAGCAAAAGTTTTACATATGAACAACGGTAAGTTTTATTAAGTTTTAATAATGTTTTTTCTTATTTTATGAGACGAACCAGCAGATGGCTTTTCTAAAACAATTTTACTTATAACTTAGTGTTTGTTAGTTTTTGAACATACCCTTTTTTATTTTTGACTTAATTACTGTAAGTTGTAGCCATGACGTTGCCACACACAGTAAGCGGTAAGCTAAATTGAAAAAAATGACCTCCCCACTAACTAAAATCTAATAGAAATAAATGGCTGTAGGTCTGAATAAAACTTTCAACGAAAAATAGTTTGAATTAGATGTCGTCAGCAATAGGCATGATGACAGTATCAAAGAATCAGAGAATAAATAATATTATTTAAATCTGTATGTTAAAGTGATATATAAAAATCAGCCAATGTTTATTTAAACTTTGAGATTATTATTATTTTTAATGAAATAAACCCTCAAAATACTGCAATCTGCCATGTTAACTGAAACACCAATCAGAGCGTATTACGTCACGCCTAAGTAGACATTCTAGCCACTGTGACACAGTCCCACCGTTCCTTCGAAATTCACATGTTTACTAATTGGTATTTTATTGGTTTCTGCCACTTTTACGTCACAAATTATTGTTTTTTTTACTTGATTTTGTAAAGAAAATACGACTTTAATGATGAAATAAGGTTTTATTAAGGCAAATAGCTCCCAATTTGCCCCGAATGGATTTGATGATGTTCAAGAGTTTCTTGCATGGAATAAAGACTATTGTTCATCTGAATTTTGAAATGTGAAATTTTTCTTAGTACATGGTTATTTAACTTTTGTGCTAAGCATAATACTTACTTGTCTTAATTAAAAAAACTGTCTTATGGGTTATTACTCGGAAATATATATTTATATAACTCAGAAAGAAGAGTATCTAGACTTATTTTATTTTTATATTTATTTTAAGGTCGTCTTCACAGAAATAAATTGGCGAAAAAAACAGATTTATGTCTCACGTTTTTCTTGTTTGGAACATAAACAAATAATTTTTCCGGTGTTGAAATCGATGTGTTGCGGCGCAGTGGGACCGCACACCACTTATAAACTTTAGTATTCATATTTAAAACACAAAATATTTAATATTATGTTGAGTTTCTCCATTGAGCTATGACACAAGGCAATGTTTCCTTAGACGTGACGTCACGACGACGCCAAGATACCTTGAGCGTTTTGGCGGTTATTTAAAATTAAGTGAATAGAAATTCGAAAATGTTTGTTTAAACATAATTTTATACGGAAGTATTATTATTTTCGCAATAAGTGGACTTGAATCTACATTATAGAATCGAATTCCAAAATTTGTCATCATGCCTGATGACAAATAATTTTGCCAGTTATGTAAATGCTATGTAAAACCAAGTTATTTTAAGTACTTTGTCCAATGAACAGTCACTCGTCCCTCTCTGACTTGTGCTTGCCGCTGCTGAACCCGTCAAGGTGACTATTATTCGCATTTGGCCACTTTTTTGTTGATAATAAAAGTTGTCAGGTTTGTATATTTCTGGATACAGTCAAGTAGGAGTTATTATTTTTTTCAATTTTTCTTTACAAAAAATGTTGAAAATAAAGTGTATTTATACTGAATAAGCGTATACTCGAAAACCATCCAGCTCTGTCAGTTCACAAAGGAGAAGATAAACAAATTGTAAAATTGAGTCATAGCATGCACCAGCCACTTTATGCTAAAGGCGCATAAAAATGACAATGTTTATGATAGTGCAGACGAATTTCCTAATAAGTAGTAAAAATGATACTTGGTCGCCTTTGCTCTGATGTTCATATT
Source organism: Calephelis virginiensis (assembly GCA_002245475.1). NCBI lineage: Eukaryota > Metazoa > Arthropoda > Insecta > Lepidoptera > Riodinidae > Calephelis > Calephelis virginiensis. The sequence continues at coordinate 88,156 of NJDC01002248.1, read as the reverse complement.
GCTTTACCACCACGTGCTAAGTTTGTAGTTGTGAGTTGAGTTGAGAGTTGAGAGTAACTAAGTTTGTAGTAGGAGTTGGCGAGTGCGAGACGCTGCGGGCGGACCAGAGACGATCGCCCCAACCCATACCAGCCATTTCATTTTAGTGTAGTAAACTGACTTTTTACCACACTTCCCTTTCACTGCAGTTGGTGCCGTGGCAATGACGAGTACTGATAAGTGGAGGCAGGAGCTATGCTTCCACTCTCACACTCTGCGTGCTATGTGTATTCATTATATTAATTGACATTAGTATGTAGACGAGGCCATAAACGCACAGTTTTGTTCCAGAGCGGCGACAGTGGCTGGCGATCGCGATACTTATTGGCCTTCTGTTTGTTGTTTTGATATTTTATATTGTACTTTAAAGAGAAGGAATAATGACACGATCGTAGATTCAGGTGCGAAATTATGAAGAAATTCAAAATTATATACAAAAGTTGTATTCTCCCAGAAACACCATGCTGTACTTTTGTGGTAAATATACAAATTTTACCTTCCAACAACATTTTCATTGTGTTTCCTAAGACGTCTGAAGTCCTTTATGGTTTAGTCGCTGGTTTCCATCGCGCCAATATTAAGAAATCTATCACACAAGTAACTGACGTAATCTGCGATGCAGTACAAGAGTCAGGTGCTAAAAATAGCTGGTCTGCCGTTGGTTTTGTTAGAAGCTCACACATTTTTGCATTGGTAACCGACTGGATGGCCGAGGAAATGTGAAAGACCTTCCATTGACCCATTCAATGCTTTAGACGCGAACTCGCGTTCTAGCAAACTTTTTTCCGGTGCCATGGACGCGCATTCGCGTTCTTATGTGACTTGTCTTGTTTTTACTCGTTTCAAGAGTAAATAATTTGAAATTGAATGTATACATACATTTAAATTCAAAGTTAACAGTCTCAAAGCGGCTCCTGGATATAACATGAAATTTTAAAATTATCTAAACCATTGATTTCACGCACCATGCCATGGACACATAATCGCGTCCAGTACGATAGAATAAAACAGGAATGACAAACTGTTCAACACGATTTATTTTGTTTAAAAATACTCAATATCAATCTGTTTGGCGATGGCACTGTAATTATAATAATAAAAAAGGTTCGTGGTTGTGAAAAGATACGAGGGGCCTTCAATAATTACTTAGCCTCATCGTTGTTGTTACAAAAGAGTTTTACTATCGTGCAGTAAATACTTTTTGAAGACTATCAAGTAGTTTTCAGTCTTTTCCCTTCATTTGTTTTGTTTTGACAGCCTTTGGAAGCGAGTGTGTTGGTCGGTTTTGCAAAAATGAAAAAAGAACAATATCGTTCGGTGATTAGATTCTTGTTTTTGGAAAGGAAAACGCGCAGCGAAATCAAAGAGCGCTTGGATGCTGTGTACGGTGACTCTTCTCCTTCGATGGCGACCGTCAAAAATTGGTACAACGAGTTTGCTCGTGGCCGCACGTCGGTTTTTGATGAGCCACGCCCAGGTGCACCGAAAACGGCTACTACAGAAGAAAACGTAAAAAAAATCCACGATCTCGTGTTGGCTGACCGACTACTGAAGATTCACGAGATAGCTGAGACTGTAGGCATCGCAGATGGGACAGTGCATCATATTCTGCACGAAGAATTGGGTATGAAAAAGTTGTCGGCGCGATGGGTGCCGCGTTTGCTCACACCAGACAACAACACCGGCTCACACCTCCGCCGTTGTCATGGCCAAATTGATCGAATTGCGCTACGAATTGCTGCCCTATCCACCGTATTCTCCAGACTTGGCTCCATGCGACTTTTTATTGTTCTCAAATCTGAAAAAGTCACTCGCAGGTAAAAGATTTGGGTCTAATGATGAGGTCATCGCCGCCACAGAGGCCTATTTTGAAGACCTCGGGAAATCGTATTTTTTTGACGGGTTAAAAAAGTTGGAGCATCGCTGGTCCAAGTGTATTGAATTGAAAGGAGACTATGTTGAAAAATAAATCTTTACTTTCTCAAAATTTTCTTTATTTTTTCTTAGGCTAAAAATTTATTGAATGGCCCTCGTATGTGCGACCAAAAAGATAAAATATTTTGTTATCCATAGTAACCAATTATTTTATATTGTTAGCTTATTGCAAGAAGTCATTAAGTGACATATTCATTATTCTTAAATAAACGGTAATTTCAACATTTCAACAGTAAATGACTGACTGCCAAAGTTGCAGTTATGATTTTAATAGTAGGTAAGCTGCGTAACGCCTAAAGCAAATTAGTTAGAAATTAGTGAGTTTTTGCATTGTCGAATATGTGTGATTTTTTGCAGTTACTGAATTCTTGCAATAAGCCGACGACATTGTAACGCCGCGCGTCTCAATACTTGTACATAAGTCTTTATAATTTGTGGTTTTAAGTATCTGGTTTCCAAAAATTAAGCGATAAGCGCGGCTTGCGCTGACAGGTTGACGTTACCTGCTTTACAAATGTTACTGAAGCCTTTTGAGAAGAAAATAGCAATTTTCGATAGAATTTAAATTCATTGTGCCGAAAACGCGAATTCGAGTCCAAGTTACTTTATTGGAGGTGCCGTGGACGCGATATCGAGTCCAAGTATCGTCACCGCGTTTAGTACAAGGCATTCGGTATAAGTTCATAGTATCGGCTAAGGCAATGAATGGGTTAAATAAATTTAAAAAACGTATCAAAGTGAAATTGTAAAAAAGGTTACTATACCATTGCTGCATTTTTATCGAATAAGGGTTCTTGAGGTTAATGGCTTCTCATATCAATTGTTTATAAATTATAATGAATAATGTGTGATGTATTACTGCTTTATTTGTATAAATTAAGAAAAAAAGTAAAGCCCGAGTATATTGCCGGATATTTTCAGTGTATGGCCGCGTTCCGATGCGGTGATAGTATTATACAGGGTAACATTTAACGGGCCAGCCACATTAAAAAAATGCAAATTGTAATTTTTATCTGACGCAAAATACAAAACGCATGTATAAAACGTAAACGCCGACCGCGATTGCGTTCACAGGCTGGTGACGTCATAACTCGTACTAGGTGACACGTAGCGTGACAAAAAGTATTAACGCGGCCTCGGACTATATTTAATGATTGTTAATAAAAGTAAATATTACAATTTGGTGGTTAATATTTAAGATGCACCATAATTTTAGCCTTAACTCCCTTTCCTATGTTAAAATTTGGCCCGTCTTTTGAAAGCAACCCTGTATAGACACGTCACAAGTAAGTGCCTCATATAAGGTGTATATGAATTAAAAGATTTCTATTCTATTCTATAAAGTCAGATATTGCGACTCTTTCTATATTTAGATAAATATCTGTAATAGGAAAAAGATGATGTGAAGCTGATGAGTTTTGACAGAATAGTTTGTCGCACCACGCCGACCCCGGGACAACACCGCCAATGTAACATCCCAGCCTCGTGACAACATTAAAAATATTGTGCCAATACTTATTCTTCCCGTTTACTGTTTAGAGCAAACTCAAAGACCATCTAGACACATTAGAACATTAGTTTTTTCCTAAGAGTAACATAATTTTTTTTTAAAAATATCCATATAATGTCTATTGAAATATACAATAGAATCACTGATAGGATTAAAAATTTACCCAAAAAGAAATGTAAAAAAGAAATATCTAAATGGCTAATTGAAAAATGTTTTTATGACATAGATGAGTTGTTCAGGTTTTTAAGTAACTGGAGTTCTAATTATTATAATAACTAACTGTTGCCCGAGTGGTAAATGGTCCCACATGAACATTTTTAAGGGCTACAAAACTATCCTATGTGTGTCTAATTTCATGAAAATCAGTTCAGTCGTTTTTGCGTGAAGGAGTAACAAACATACAAACTTTCGCATTTATAACATTAGTAGGACTAGTAGGATGAATTATGTGTTTGACTTTTTTCCTGTTAGGTGCATAATTAAAAAGAAAACCTTGTTAATTGTAATTTAAGACTGAGTCATTTGCATTGATAACAAATTTTAAGCAACTGTTGTATTGTTATTAATTATATTTAAGTATATATAGAATTTATAATTGATATCTATGATATTATATTATAATAGGACAGGATAATGATAATGATACGTAATTTCGTGTTTTTATTTAACGATTTGACATTTGCTAAAAGACATATTCTATTGTCATATTTGTAATTATAAGATATTTTATTTTGGAATTCCATTTTTTTTATTGTATAATTTTGACATTCCGCACTAGATAATTTAACTTTGTAAATTTGTAAATTATATTTGAATTGTCATACAAGAAAAAAGAAAAAGAAAAGAAAAAAGAAAATAAAAAATATTGCTTTGCGGAATATGAGTGTTACAAAGATGTTACAAAATGATTTAATCGTTTCTTCATATTCTACCTACTTGTGGTGTGCAAATATTTTAATAGGTTTTTAATTATTTATTCACGATTTACTATTTACACACTGTTTTTTGTTTGTTTTGAGATTACATGATTATTTATTAATACACACAATTTTTAGAATGTAAATTAATTTATCCCTATCTACTGTAAACTACCACCGTTTCCAAACCTAGCCAGACAGGAGAAGAAACGGCGAAACAAACTCCTGCGCACCCAAAATTCTGCAATTAAATTAATCATATTAGAAATACTGTGTTATTTATTCTTATCTGCAAGAAAATCTTTGACATTATAATAATTTTTCTCTAAAAGTAAGTTGAATACCTTTTTTTTTCTTTATACGAATGGACATGCAATACACGTTATTTTTGTAAATGTTGAGTTTTTGGTTAGGCACATGTAGTTTCTCACTATTTCTAAAATGAGACAAACCTTGGACATCAGCATTTGTATGAAACAAATAATGATGTTTTTTACAAATACACATACAGCCAATATATATAAGCAAGGTAAAGGCAATATTTTAAATGACTTAAATAGTGGCTTGCATAAATGTAATTGATTAACACTACATATAGCACGTATACACTTCTTCTGAACTCTAAAGAGTCAAGTTAATTCTACAGAATTCCCTCAAATAGGAATACCATACTGCAAAACGGAAGAAACATACCCATGATAAGCTAACAGAGATGCCTTTAATCCTGACACTTCTCTAATTCTTCTCAATACATATACAAACCTATCGATTTTATTGCAAAGTAAATCAATATGCGATTTCCAGTTACAATATTTATCGATTTTTATTCCTAGGAATTTAGTACAATCTACATTCTCAATAGTAGTATTATTTAAAATTACATCTAAACTTTTAGTTAGTAGTACAATAAGTTAAATATAGTGTAAAATATTTTATACAAATGTGGTAATAATATCATGCGGTGAGAATTTTCATTTAAAGGTTAATGCGTGATAAAAATGAATTGTAAATTGATTTAATCAATATTTGATTTTAATTATTATTACTATCACATGGCACTTGAACACTCAAGCAGTCGCAACGCCTTTTAGGCTGCTTCAAATTTACAATGTTCATCAATACGGATGCCGATCATCTGCGCGATCGCACAAACAACGGGTGGCACATTAATTGTTGTAAAGCAACAAAAAAAGCTAAAAGTTTGTCTCACCAAAAACCAATCCAAGAGACTTACGGGTCATTTACAAGTGAGCATTCACTGAAATTACCATGTGTTTTCATAATGCTTTCAGCTGATGTCATCGTTGTCGTGATAATTATAGCAGCCATTTGGAAGTAACCCTTTTGATCTGAGATCAACTAAGGTCGGCGATTTGAACTGGGCAGCTGACAATGATGAACACTTCCAGCGCAAGTTCACAAACTGAACTTTGATGGTTGGCTTACGGGACGATTTGAACCAAAGAAAATTAATTGCTATTTTGCACGTCTACTCTCAACTCTTATATATCAATTTCGAGAACATGGATATGCTAAAGAAAGAAAAATAGCAAAATCAGCGTCACCTGACACCGGCCCGAGTTGCTATATTATATCAAGGCAAGCAACAACTGGAGTCCTTTCTTACTTGCGCTGTACGAACTACTTACGAGACAATTTCATCTATCAAAACCACTTGTAGTAATAGTCAAACATTTACCGAGAGTTATTTCTACACCTGAAGTATTAACGCACATAATTTATTAATAATCAGTGAGTGTTTGATATTCACCGAGATCAAACACGCCACGTCACGCGCGCTCTAGTTAAAGTGCTGATCGAGCATTATGGTGCCGCGCTGCGACCGGACCGAAACTGTGTCGCGATTACCTAGATGTCTTTGCACCATTGTAATGACTAATCATCAAGTTTATATTAAAATTTAGAGAAAAAAGTAGGAAAGCGAAGATGGAACTAAAAATGCAAGTCATACCGATTCAAATTGACGCAGACGGCTCGCAAAAACTAAACAAGGACAAGAATTAAATCAGTTTCTCGCTTAATTTACTTGATACTTGATTGATAATTCATTTATTTGATATAATCAATTACTTAATCTAATATGCAGCGTTATGTGATGGTTATTTAATAACTATATAATTATACTTCTATACTTGTATGAATACTGATTATAATATTTACTTATTTTTTGTTTTATCACTATTGCAATTTGCAGTTGTCTCTGTTATGAATCGCGTTAACTATGTCGACTTACATTTTCCTTTTAAATTATCAAAAAAAAAATGATTAGATTCTATGTACTTATCATATAATAATTTTTATTATATTGCGAAATATAAGAGATTCATAGCATTGACACAATAATTTATTATTTAAATTGTCATATTGATTTTCTTTTACTCTCTCTTCGTATTTAGAAAACGTAACAGTAGCTGTTTAGTTGTTATTTAGTGAGATTATTATTTGTTCTTTTTTGTGTTTGTAGTATATTTTAGAGCTAGATATAACTTTATTTATTTTTGATAAAAAGAAAATATTTTGTATTATATATTTATTTATACTTATACATATTTTAAGTTTATATATAAAAAAATACTACTACAAAATATACTTATGAGTTCGTTAAGTGACACTGAACTTTATTATTCATTAGATTCTTCATCTATTTCGTCATTAGATTTAGTGGCATACAATTCATTAAGTGATATCATACATAATGTCTTTTCTCAGAGACAAAGGGATTTAAATATATGCCATATTAACGCTCAAAGTATTCCCGCGCACTACTTAAAACTTTGCAACTCTTTCACAAGTCTCAATAGATGCCATATTATTATCGGAAACATTTTTAAAACCTAACTTGTCTACTTCTTCTTTTTCCCTACCTGGCTTTACTTTAGTCAGAAACGACAGGACGGGCAAAGCTGGAGACGGTGTGACAATTTATCTTCGTAATGAAATACCTTACAAACTTATCTCCCAATCACCAACTGTTTACTGCAAATCTTTTGAATACATTATTCTAGAAAATCTTGTTGGTAATTTTGCGCTTTTGCTGGGGGTTGTTTATTCTCCACCAAGTATTGATTACTTTGATAAATTTGAAAACCTACTTGAAAATTTCTTGCCACAGTACGAATATTATTTTATAATGGGTGACTTCAATACATGTCTGTTGAGAGAAAACAGTCGTAAACATAAGCTTTCGCATATTATTAATTCTTGCAATTTACACATTTTTTAACTTTAAACTCCACTAATCATACTAATGAGTGTCATCTTTATTGGACCTAATCGTTACGTCGTACATCAGTTGTATAAGAAATCATGGCCAATGCCCTGCCAACGGTTTTTTCACATCATGATTTGATTAATGCTTCGCATATATTAAAAGTACCTAAAAGGAAATGCAATAATTTTCTCCAGCGTAGCTTTAAGAACATAGATCATGAAAGACTACTAGCAGATACAAAATTCAATGGTCTGAAATAAAAAAATTTAATACTGTTGACGAAAAAGTTGATCTGTTTACCAAATTCATTACTACTTTATACGACCATCATGCGCCTCTTCACCCTATTAAAGTGAAGCATCCTCCAGTACCTTGGATGACAGACTCTATTCGGAGTATGATGGCTCGGCGCTACCGCTTAAAACGTAAGTTTAATAAGAAGCGCACACTTGAACTCTGGGAGTCTTTCAGGATTGTCAGAAACCGCTGTAATCAGATGGTTAGGAATGCTAAACGCCCCCACATTTTTTCAAACATAGAAAATTGTTCCACTTCTCACCTGTGGAAATTTTTCACTCTCTTGGGATCGGTAAACTCATCGAATCTACCTAACGATATTGACATTGACAAACTTAAGTCACATTTCTCAATGAATGCACATACATTTGATTCGAATCTTAAATCTCAGACACTCACCCAATTATCTTTATCTGCATCTAATTATAATGTCTATTTTTTATTTCACTACCGGATAGTGATGTCAAGAAAATGATTACTTCATTATCAACTAACACCCTGGCCCTGGGAAACTCGCTAAAGCGAAAATTCGCGCGGTGCTATTGGCGGAGCGTCTAGTGACTGAGACATAATTATAGCAATGTTCTTAGTATGCCAGACGCCACGGCGACCATCGAAGCGACCGGCGAAATGTATCAAGTGAATCGCGGAGGCGACTGGGGGCGCGGCGGGCGAGCAAAACAAACGTATGAATCAGTAAGGAGCAAGCCACGGAGTCGAACGCCAGTCGCATCGAATGGTACAGTGATTAAATGAGTTTAGTTGTTTTCGCCGCGAAAAATGAACACCGAGATTTTTATTGCAGAAAAATTGTCGAAAATAATTTTTACATTTGAAATTCTATTTGCATAGACTTTATTCTACAATTCAGGTTGAATATTAATAAGAATGTAATCGAATAAATCGAGAAAAACTTTTTAAATTTACGAGAATGACTAGTGAATCATTCTCGTAAATTTAAAAAGTTTTTCTCGATTTATTCTGATTTCTGTATTCCTCGTACTACTTGTAGAATTCTCTATCAAAACCCTGTGTTGTTCCGGGCTCCTTTAAAGAATAGACCATCTGACTTCCTGCCAGGCAGCTCGTAAAAAGCGAGCATAGGCTTGCTGTCACTAACACCGTGACATCTGACTAGGTGCTAGAATTTTGCAGCGACTCGCCCGGATTGATATCACTGCCTTACCTATTCCTACTGCCATAATATCAGAGCTTGCCGTTGACGTGTTCCGGTTCTGAGGATAAGGTAGCCGGTAAACTTACTTTTGTCCGAGGCCTAACATCTGGCCTCAGTTTGGCGACGCACCATTACCTCCTTTGGTGTCTCTAGGTGGCGTGAATTTCTTACCATCATGAAATACGTCTGCTTGTTTGCCTTCCAATATCATAAAAAAGTCATTTCATTATAAGACTTTCTCACTGCTCGCGGCGGAAAACGCGACTGCCCGTGGCCTACCAATGGTGCCGCGCGAATTGTCGCATCGCCGTTCGCACTGCCGGTCCCCGTGGCCTAGCTGTAAGGCGGAGGGTATTGACGGAGAAGGACAAGTCATGATTTTACCAATATTGGGTTTTATTTTACCGCGTCTTACAGATATCCTAAATTTTTCTTTATCTTCCGGATCATTTCTTTCGACATGGACCAAAGTATTTATTACACCTCTGTCAAAAATTAGTAATTCAATTAACCTTACTCATTTCAGACCAATATTCATCCTTCCGTTTCTATCCAAGATATTAGAACGCATAGTATACTTACAATTATCATTTTTTCTATCCACAAATAACCTGTTTAATATTAATCAATCTGGCTTTCGGCCATGTCGTAGTACTGGGACAGCTCTTATAAAAATAACTGACGATATATTCTGTTTGGCAATGGGTGAAAAAATTATTACAATATTAGTTCTACTCGACTTCTGCAATGCGTTCAACTGTGTAAACCATTGTTTTAGCCATGTTACGAACATATTATCTATTACAGTCTGCTATCAATCGGTTCAACTCTTATCTTCAAGGTCGTCAAAAACAGACTCGTGCATCGGGCAAACAATCAAATTAGTGTGAGGTTAAAACAGGTGTCCTTCAAGGTGGAGTATTATCTTCATTTCTTTTTTCTTTTTTTTATCAATGCAGTAGCTTCACTTATATCTTTTTGTTCCTACCATCTCTATGCAGATGATTTGCAATTATACTAATCCGTCCAACCTGAAGACTTCAAAGATGGGATCAGAAGAGCAAATAAATATATCCGTATATTCTTCTATGAATTCTGGTCTAATACTAAATCCTATTAAAAATCAGGTGATGCTTGTTGGACGCAGTAGATTAATATCATATTGATCTTCTGAATTGCTTCTGTAATACTAAACGGCATGGAAATTCCATACCAAGCTCCGGTAAAAAATCTTGGTACATACATGTCAAATACACTTTTATGGTCTTTACACGTAAGTGAGATTAGTCGTAAAGTTTTTGCTTCCATGCATTTTTTTAAATGTCTGAAAAATGTCATTCCTTTGAAAGCTAAAATAAGCCCTGTAAACACATTATTGTTACCAATAATTGACTATGTTGATATCTGCTATCCTGATGTATCTGAGGAGCTACTAAAAAAGCTAGATCGATTGATTAACTTGTGCATTCATAACGAATGCATCTTTGGTTTGCGTAAGTTTGATAGTATTTCTCATTACCAGTTGAGATAACTTAAGTGGCTAAATATTCGCTTCCGACGAAATGCGCATACCCTTTGTTGCCTTTTCAACGTACTTAACAATCTGTCATCTCCTCCCTACTTAAAAGATCGTTTTGTATTTTTAACATCGCAAGGCCGATCGCAGCGACCACATAATTAGACTGATTTAATGACTCCTGTCCACAATACCATATCTTACTCCGAAACTTTTACAGTGACAGCGATTCGGCTATGGAATGCTTTTCCAGTTGATATACGTGAGTCTAAATATAGATGTGATTTTAAATAATACACTATTCAGAATGTAGATTGTACTAAATTCCTAGGAATAAAAATCGATAAATATTGTAGCTGGAAATCGCATATTGATTTACTTTGCAATAAAATCGATAGGTTTGTATATGTATTGAGAAGAATTAGAGAAGTGTCAGGATTAAAGGCATCTCTGTTAGCTTATCATGGGTATGTTTCTTCCGTTTTGCAGTATGGTATTCCTATTTGAGGGAATTCTGTAGAATTAACTAGACTCTTTAGAGTTCAGAAGAAGTGTATACGTGCTATATGTAGTGTTAATCAATTACATTTATGCAAGCCACTTTTTAAGTCATTTAAAATATTCCCTTTACCTTGCTTATATATATTGGCTGTATGTGTATTTGTAAAAAACATCATTATTTGTTTCTTACAAATGCTGATGTCCTAGGTTTGTCTCATTTTAGAAATAGTGAGAAACTACATGTGCCTAACCAAAAACTCAACATTTACAAAAATAACGTGTATTGCATGTCCATTCGTATATACCACCAAATTACTGATAATCTTAAATCACTTCCTTTAAACAGATTTCGGAAAAAGGTATTCAACTTACATTTAGATAAAAAATATATAATGTCAAAGATTTTCTTGCAGATAAGAATAAATAATACAGTATTTCTAATATTATTAATTTAATTGCAGAATTTTGGGTGCGCAGGAGTTTGTTTCGCCGTTTCTTCTCCTGTCTGGCTAGGTTTGGAAACGGTGGTAGTTTACAGTAGATAGGGATAAATTAATTTACATTCTAAAAATTGTGTGTATTAATAAATAATCATGTAATCTCAAAACAAACAAAAAACAGTGTGTAAATAGTAAATCGTGAATAAATAATTAAAAACCTATTAAATATTTGCATACCAAAAGTTGGTAGAATATGTAGGAACGCTTAAATAATTTTTTAACATCTTTGTAACACTCATATTCCGCAAATAAATATTTTTTCTTTTCCTTCTCCTCTCTTCCTATATTTAAGTCACGTGTTTATAAAGATTTCT
>NJDC01002248.1:39666-66915 GCA_002245475.1 Calephelis virginiensis | reverse complement strand
GGGGTGCCGTAATCCCCACGCTTGGCGGGTGGGTTGGGGATCAACAGTAGGGTGGAAGTTTCCACAAGGACGCTTCTGCTGCGTCAGCAATTTAACTTCCACCCACCTTGAAACGGTTTTACCACCGTTTGTCGGTTGACAGACTGCACTGGTGGTACATACCATACAGCATGTGGTCGTCACTTTTCTATGCCTACCAGTTGCCTTTGGCTTGCTAAAATCAACAACAATAAAATATTTATCATCAGGAACATTTTAAGATTCTGTGAATACTAATTCAAAAAATTCAGACATATCAATTAGGGTTCGATTTTGTGAAACGTAACAACAATGTATTTGCAAAAGTTACCTTAACTACCTGAGATGAAAATTTACTTAACAAGATTTGCATTGAGAAGTGAATTTTAAATTACCGTTTTACTGCAATTAAAACACACCACCGAACATAACATAAACAACAACTTAACATAACGGTCCTTATAATTACGATCACATGTATATATACAGGCTTATTGGAAATGTGTCCCGATCCCGTTAAGGGGGTGTAGATGAGGTCACTAGCTAACTAATTACCCATGAGTATGAACCAATCTCGAGTTATATTTTTTTTCTTTTTTTAAAAAATAGGGTAATACAACTTTCAAAACAAGATTAAAAAAAACTACGGCGTATTTTAGTGTAATTAGTTATTATCCAGTTACAGCTTACTCCAGTACATTATAAAACACAATAAAATAAATAAAAACATTCATAGTTTTGAAATAAGAGATAGAAAATTCTACATTTTTATGATTTTTACAATGTTGTTTGGAATAAAGTGTATTTTTTTTCAAAAAATCACCAATGTACTTGGACGGCAGAACATTTTAAAAACATCTACACATTATTAGCTATCCATCGAGATACAACATTCACACAAAAAATTACTTAATAATTGTAATAAAGATAAATAAACATAAACAGGAATTGAACCTTGAATTTGAAATTTTCATTTTAATCAGTGCAAACATTTTATAGCTGTAAATCAATTAGAACACTAGATCTAGCGTTGCCTTAAATTGATTTATAGCTCATTTTCAAAGTGAGATCCTCTATTCCTAACCTGTCTGTACACCGCGGAGGTCAGGACAATACTAAAAACGACACGCGGACGATCAGTGCGGATCGGTATACGCGGAGCGATCCGTACTGACGGCCCGCGTGAAACTAAAACCAGTCTAAAACAATAATGGATTTTAACTGTTCCAATGTAAACGTGACTGAAGAATCACTTTTCGATTCTACTAAGACCGATGGTGGATAATTTTGGTAAGTAGGTAATATTATTTTCATTAAAGAACCAAGCCAAGTTTGCCAAGTCTTCTTTTTAAATTATAATATATTATCATAACTCTTCTTAATATCGGACTGATTTATGCAATTAAAATACATGAAAAGCATATTTACATTTGCAGCTTAAAGTTTCATTTTGAGTTCCGCAAATAGTCGAGTTACAGCAAGAGAACTTCATTTTTCAAACTGGACTTAGAAGTCTAAAATAATAAAAAAACACACAGTAATAATTAATTTAAGAAAACACAATAAAAACGAAACACCCGGGGAGCATGGGTAACAGTGAATCTTGGGTTACAGTGGATAGATAGTTATAACTTTGAATGCATTGAACGAAAATGATCGCGCATGCGCCACGTTGCCGCTCTTACACGCCTCCCACACCTAAACTAGTTGCCATCTTAGTTCGTAGTGAGAGGCCGCGTTCAACAAGTAAGTCACAAAGTATTTTTTAACGTATTTTTCTAAAATGTATTATTTCTTCGTGTGTTAGAATCATGAAAGTTTTAATATGTCATCGTGATCTATAGTCAATATAGAGATGTTTTGTTACTGTAACGTAGTTATTTAGCTATTGAAAATCAACTGATATTTCTTTAAATGAAATAACTGCCGTGGGGGTACAGCGGATAGTTTTGAATTGGGGTTCAGTGGATCTCGATCCACTGTACCCCATAAGTTTACGTATCAACAGCGCTGTTAAAATAAATTTTTTTATTGGTCTGCATACCAATGACGAGATGCGAGCTGCCTTAATAAAATATCCGAAGGACAAAAAATAAAAACTATGGCTAAAGTAATGCATATTCCATACACGACTCTGTACAGATATAATAAGAAAATTGAAAAATCGTCGTCTGATGACCCTATTAATACCGAGAAACTTACACCAAATTACTCAGTACGAAAAGTTTTTACGGACGCTCAAGAAATAAACTTGGTCGAATATATAACGAGATGCAGCATTATGTTTTATGGTCTTACTATGTTAGATACTCGCAAGCTAGCCTACGAAATAGCAACTATAAACAACATTACAGTGCCACATAAATGGAGTGAAACCAAGCTGGCAGGTCTCGAATGACTGTACAATTTTAGAAAAAGACACCCTACACTTAGTCTGAGAACACCCGAGGGATGTAGTTTAAGTCGGGCCACGTCATTTAATCGTTACAATGTGACAATGTTTTTTAACAATCTTGAAAATGTTTTGGCTAGACATCAGACGTTCGGTAATGGTACGAGGGTGTTTAACTTAGATGAGACAAATACCATGACTGTCCAAAAGTCAGCTAAAGTATTGGCAGTCAAAGGCCAGAAGCAAGAATCTAAGGTCACCAGCGCAGAAAGAGGAACTCTCGTAACCACGTGCTATATTGTTAACGCTATGGGTAACACGTTGCCGCCAGTCATGGTATTTCCTAGAGTTCACTTTAAAAGTCGTATGATAAATGGGGCACCAGCAGGTACTTTGGGCCTAGCAACACAAAGTGGGTGGATGAACGGAGAACTATCCATTCAAAGCAACATTTCATAACTCACTCTAACAGCAGCAAGGACAATCCAAGCCTTCTAATTTTAGATAACCATGAGTCTCATGTTTGCATCCAGGCACTGAACTTAGCGAAAGACAACGGTGTCACAGTTCTCACGGTTCCACCGCATTGAACTGGAAAGATGCAGCCCTTAGACGTCGGCGTGTTTGGCCCTTTTAAAACGGCTTATAATAAAGCAGTTGATAGCTGGATGATGAGAAACCCGGGTCAAATTTTTTCCATCTACGATGTCGCGAAATGCGTGACAGAGGCACATATGAAGGCTATGACACCTAATAATATTTGTAATGCATTCAAGGCGACCGTCATTTTCCCTTTCAATCGAGATATTTTTACTGACGATGACTTCGCTCCCAGCGATGTAACGGACCGAATACTAGAAAAAGAAAATGAGCTCCCTGAAAATCATTCAGCTCAATCTTTTCAATCTTCGATTGAACTACCTCGACTTTCAGATCTTGCTTTTCGGGTGTATCAGCAGAGTGTTCTACAGTCAATAAAAAATGCACCTTCATACAAACACAGACAACAAACGCCTATAAAAAATTTACCGTCAATTTCCAGAACCCAACCACCAACAAATGTATCTTTGAAACCTGTAAAACATACACCCTCCACATCTGAATCTAAATCGCCACAAAAGTCAGCATTTAAATCTACAGTTAGTACACCTTCACCTTCTAGAAGCACTGAACCGTCAAAAAAATTTATGAGCCCGTTTGATTTCCGCAGATTGCCAAAAGCTGCACCAAGAAAACTTAAAAGAACTGAAAGAAAAAAAGGTAAAAGTATGAGAGCAACTGATACACCAAATAAGAATGAGATCAAATACAGGGCTCAAGAAAAAACTAAAAGCCAAAGAGAAAGATGTCTACGAAGGCTGCAAAAAGGAAAATTTTGGTCAGTGATATTGAAGAGGAAGAAACAATGAGTTTATATTCAGAAGAAGAACCAATGCTCGAGGAAGAAGACGTTGTTATCCATATGGACCCAATACACTTCCTTCCACTACAAACTAGTCCAAAAAAAGGAAACTTTGTATTGGTAGAGTTCGAGGTATTACGTCGAAAAATATATTACATCGCAAAAGTTATTAAAGTTAAAGACGAAGACTTTGAGGTTAATTTTCTCAGGAAGTCTGTCAAGAATGCGGATACATTTCATGTACCAAATGTTGCAGATATTGGAACAGTCGTGTTGCAGGACATAAAAATGATTTTACCTCAACCAGGATTTACCGGAAGCACTAAAAGAACCCAAGGGTTGTATCAGTTTGACATTGATTTCTCAAAAATAAATCTACGTGAACTTCTTATTCCTTGTTAATATTGAAAACGTTGAAATCATATAACTATTTGCTTTATATTAAATTATTGATTTGATTTAATTGTTCATTTTTTAGAGGTTTTATAACACTTTTTTTTTGTTTAAAGGAATGTCGGATGTGTTCTTTATGTTCTGAGACGTACCCAACTAAATACGATCCTTGTCTTTGATATTCTTGTTACCAAACTTTTGGTTTTAATTATTGTTAAGCTTTACATCTGAAGAAAACAGTTAAATTTTAACGTTAAACGTTGTTCCTATTAAATCAAAATATTTGTATTTAGAAAAAAATAAGTTTACGTTTATAAAGATACAAATCCAATGGAAAGACTGACTAGATTGTATTCCATATTTTTAATAGATTGCTAATTTAAACACTGAAATATCATATTTTAAGTGTTTTTTGTTAAGTTTTGTTTTGTTATTTGTGTAATGTTACAATGGTATAAATCTTGTACCTAATATTGTGATTTTGAGACTGAAACTTCATCGCAGTACAAATTAAAGTATATCTATTAAAAATAAACGTTGCTACGGTTTTTGTTCTGTTATTATTTTGCCTTATTCAGTGTACCCCATATGATCCCTTGTACCCCAACTGCAATATTCACTGTGACCACTTCATGTGTCACAGTGAACCTTTTCCCTTTTTTAAAAAAAAAAACATTATTTAGTAATAGAGCCTTTTCAAGACTGTTTTTTTTATTTACTTTCAAAATCAGACATATATTCTACGATATTTTTAAAACTCTGGCCATTTGTGAATGAAACAAGCGACGTCACATAACTTTAAAAAAAAGGATGGGTTGGCGGGAACGGACCGAGGGGGAAGGCGCGCTTTTCGAGGGTTCCCTCCAATCTTTAAGCTAAAAATGTGTAATATAATGTTAAAATGTATAATTTGTAAATTAATTAAAGTGTAAATATTACTTAGTTGTGTGTGAATGTGATTTAGTAAATAAACTATACTAGTGAAAGACTATTGTAGAGTTTTATCACGACAGAAGAGGCAGAGGCCTGAACAAGAAAGAAATTTGAAGACGAAACTAGAAAAAGACATGAAATATTAAGATATGGGTTTATTACATAATATAAGACTAGTATAAAATATAGAGGTAAAAAAAAGAATATTAAAAATACTTTTTGCACTGTCGTAGAAGTTTTGGCGCCAACATGAAAGAAGATGATTTTGGTGTTCAGAATTTTAGTTTTATAATTTGTGTTAAAATAATCGTAATTCAAGGATGTGACGTACTATAAAACAAATTAACGGAGAAACATAATATGTAAACTTCAAGAAATTAAAACTAAAGACGTATTGAAGGATTTAAATAAGTTTTGTCTTAGTGAAGGAAATGACTTTTAAAAAGGGGAAGACAATATGTTAAGAAACTGAAGAAATGAATTTAAAATTTTAATATGAAAAAGAATTTATTATTACGGAAGACGTGGCAGCATGGCCTAAAGGTTTTAGCCGGCCCCAGAAAGGGGCAAATTAACTTAAAAAAAAAAAGGATCCGCTGATGCCCATGCTCCCCTATACGACTAGGGTCTCATCAAACAGTTATGTTTACACACAGTTCTTATGTAACTACGCCAATGTGACTCAGCTTTAAATTAAGATTTTTGACATTATAATTGAAAACTACAAGTAAGTATGTATTTAAAAGAAATCGCCTTCAACTATCGCGATTAAAAACATTTCACATAAGTCCAAGTATACCAATTCTAGAGAATAGCCTCTCAACACAGACTGTTTTCACTTCTACGATATCCCGAAACACAAAGTTTGGTTCAAAGAGTTTATTTAAACAAAAAAAAACTAAAGGTAAATAGTTCAATGATTATACGAAAAACACAATTAGTTCGCTACACAAAAACAAACCTGTATGACAGTTACAAAGTTTATTCACTTTTTATTATGTTTCCTAAGACGTTTGAAGCTTATCTGACGCCTTCCTGGTGGTAAATAATAAGACACCCTTACCTACTTTAGCATCATTGTAAGCCTGATCAAGAGTCAAGACAATATAATTCTGGCTTGTGTCGATTGTCTTGTATGACAGATCCCTGAAATATTGGCGCGGAATCGGTAGAAACCAGTGACAAGTGACAACTAACAGTCGGTGACAGTAAAGAAACGATGTACCTACTCCTATAAAGGACCTCAGACACATAATAATTGTTTTATTGGATTTACCAATGATTTATGTAGTAATTATAGTCGGGCTTTATAGTATAAAAAAAAAATACCTAAAGTAAAAGTAGAAATGATAATATCTCAAATTGTGAAATTAACAACTACACAATATATATTCTAAAGGTGCCTACGTGAATAGAAAAATCATATTTATTTGTTTAAATTTATAGTTCAAGAGGCAAATTGTTAAATTATCACATTAACAAATTAATGATTATGTACTCATAATATACACAAGCTATGTTCCTCACTAATTATATGTAAAAATATGTATCTTTAAGTACTTAAAACTCTACTATTTTTATGTTTAAAAATGTAGCATGTTTCTTAGTAATTACGCAAAGTTTCACAAACATGAGTATTGTCATCATTGATTTACCTACCGATGGTTTAGAAATATTAAAGATGTTAATTGTACACGTTTCTCACACTAGAGATCTTCCAAACTGCAATGACGCACCTACTACCTAATTACTTTATATAGACGTGCTAGTTGGAATTCTTGGAATCTTGGAATTATTCTTGGATAATCGCCTCTGTGGTCTAGCGGTCCGGGTGTTGGACTTGACTGCATGAGGTCCCGGGTTCGAATCCCGGGTCGGCCAACAAAAAGAAAATTGGATTTTTCCAATTTTCTAAAAAAAAAATGTTGGTCGGGATTGGAAATGTGCCCGGTTGTCGATAGGCTTGCCACCTATCACATTGTGGGACTTTGTGCCTTCGGCTAGTCGTGGGTGCCCTCGTTGTGCCTCTGCCTACCTCTTCGGGGATATGGGCGTGAATATACTTAGTTGGAATTCCAAATGTTCTTTATTTATTGAAATGCTGTCATAATGTGTAGTAAAAGACGTCTCTTTCGTCCGGCAAGTTGGCAACAAATCCGATGACGTTCGCTGATATTTAACACGTAGCGGAATGTCCAATTATACAAGTGTTTTTAATGTATAGAGCGTTCATAAAGGTTTTTATAGGTCTTTATATATAAAAGTGGCGTTTTGTGTGGGAGGAACAAAAATCTACTTTTTTATGTAACATTTTATTTAATCAAAGTATGGACCATTGT
The DNA here is from genome assembly GCA_002245475.1 of Calephelis virginiensis. Taxonomy (NCBI): domain Eukaryota; kingdom Metazoa; phylum Arthropoda; class Insecta; order Lepidoptera; family Riodinidae; genus Calephelis; species Calephelis virginiensis. Next base: position 59,438 of record NJDC01002248.1, on the reverse strand, counting down.
TATCTGTGCGCTTTTGCCATCCCATAGTCTGTGTAAATTGAGCCTTTATTTTCAAGCAGTGTCGCTGTTGTGGCAAAAGTCCTCTAAATGACACAAGCACAATTAATATGGCAAGCATAACTAACGTTCCCACTGCTCACCACTGCCACCAGACCACGAATGAAGTAAGAGCCCGGAAACAATATAAATTGTCCCGTTTTTCGCATGTGTCAATAACTTGCGGATGAGAAGCTCTGTGCTCTTCTGGTAGCGATGGATTTCACGCAGGGCTACGGTGCCAGGCCTGTAACGGTGGGGTTTCTTAACGCCTCCTGTCGCTGGCGCACTCTTACGCGCCGCCTTGGTGGCGAGCTGTTTGCGTGGCGCCTTTCCACCGGTGGACTTGCGGGCGGTTTGCTTAGTGCGAGCCATTGCAGCTTATTTAAATCGAGAAAGAATAGTAGATTATTTACGACGATAAAACTATAAGTACTGTACGTACGTACGCTCTCTGTCACGACTACCACTGAAATGTGTTCGGGCGACCTAAGCTGACAATATTTATACAAACGCGCCCTAGCGGCCGTTCGCAGCGCGTATTCGCGTTCACACCGGAGGACCCATATATAACCCCCCTCCCACCTCCTGCCATCACAACTTCTCGCTACAACAGTTACACTGCTTAGGCGGAATCAGCTAAGTAAAGGCTTATTTTACATCTGTTATTACGGAAACTTTTGAGTCAGGATTCAATAAGATATCCCATAGTTAATTGAAAAAAATTACAAAAAACTCAGTCGGACGGGAATCGCAAAACGCAAATGTCGAAGAAACTAATTTTCCGGAGCTAGGTACTAAAAGTATGGTGAATGTCTCAGATGTAATTGTTGTGCAGTATGTGGTGAAGCGTTGTCGTGGAGTAGCAGTGCCGTAAAGCGATTGACCAGCCTCGGTTGTTTAACAACTAGTTTTCTATCACTGTTTTCAACTGCTGAATTTGAGAAAACTGAATGAATGACCCCGGAATCAGACCACCAAACACTTACAAGTGACTTTTTTTTAACAAGGAAAGGGGTTTGAACCTTTGTGGCTTAGTCAACTGCCGCCATTTTATTTTTTTTCAAAATGGCGGCGCACGTTAACACTTTCTTAAATCGATCGGGAACACTTTTACAAACATATAAATGTTAGGCTCAACATATTCGAAAGCGTCACGTTGCAGAGTTATTTACAATAAAAGATCGATGGTGAGTACTTCAATTACCTTGTAGAAACAAATGTATTGAATTGAACGCCTTTAAGCACAACATAGTTGGCCGTGGCTAGTTACCACTCTAAAGATAAAGACTTACCGTCAAGCGATTTCATGTTTCTTTATGAGGTCTTTTAGAAACAGTCAAGGGGTGTAATCACTATCCCCTTCCAAGTTAGCCCGTCTCCATCTTAGACTACCTCATCACTAACCATCAGGTGAGAGAGTGGTCAAAGATAAACTTGTTACTGAATAAAAATATGTATATATTATTTAGGTATTTTTATTATATAAATAGAAAGTAAATATATACAATCAATGTTCACAACGTCGCGGTCGCAGCAATCTCGTAATTTAAAAACGTGAACCAACTTCATTCACCGAATTTTTCTCTAAAATGGCAAAAATATAATGAACTAAGACTATCATGGTTACAAAAATACAACTTTAAATTGTTATATTAATATAGTATTGTTATGATAATATTTTACTACTACTAATACTCGAAAGTATATAATTTTCTTGAATTCTCATTATCGTTTTGTTTTGGAAATAACTCTGTAACGTGACGTTTTAGGATATGTTGATCTTAATACTTTTTTGTTTGTACAAGTTTCTCCTATCGATACTTGTAGGAATTATCGTGCGCTCTCATTTTGAAAAAAACTCAAAATCGTGGCAATGCACTAAGCCAGGCTTCATACAAAAAACTTCAATCCCCTTTGAAATTGGAATCTCTAACCAAAGAGGAGAAGTTACCATTACGACAAAATGCTAATTTCATTATGTAAGTACCTAATATGAAAATACCTAACTGCTCGTATGCGTTAGTGCGATGTTGGGGCGCGTCATTTCAGCTTTGACTATTTTTACCTGTGTTAAATATGTATAATTTGGATATGTCTATTTTTAATTATAAAAACGTCATGAATTGATTTTAGGAAATACTTTTATTTTCTATAAAGAATTGTTCTCAAATAACCATTAAATTATATTAGCGATCTGAGCAGTGTATCTATTTATTGTTAGTTCAATGTTTTGATTTTAATGTACTCCTTGCACATGTAAAGTATTACAGGTGCAGTATGGTACCAAGTGTATTAGTATGGCAATGTAATATAAACAGAATTAAATTTACAAAACGCGTTTACGAAGGGGCGAAAACGCGTTTATACCTACGCGTCTCGAATTCGATAGGCAGTCGGTACGCAATTACTTGCCATTACGCCGCGATGACGACTGGTCGATGTGCTAACGTTGTTTTTTTTAAGCTTTTGCATAGCTTCTTTCGCAGGCCTTGAGCGTGGAGACCGAATCCAGATATTCCGTAACGAAAATAACCTAACACCCCATTACACCGCCATCTATCGATGAATAGCAGAAGTTTTAATGACTTTGATCACGATTGTCTCTTTAGTTCAGCAACTCTTCTCTAGGTGGCATTAGTTGTATCGGCTTTATTGCGTATGTGTAATCACCCTCTTCGCCCCGCGATCTGGTGAATCATGACTGCAATAGCTTTTTGCCAAATCTCTAACGGGATAGGCAGAAAATATCGATTGCCGAATGTCATGATCCTTGCAAACCAGCTTCGCTTCCTTCACATTCATTACACTTTTCATAAAATCAAATCTATTTTGGGGACGATACCAAACTATATCTTTTTTGTCTATCTTTCATCCGTCATTCTTTCCACATGACTGAACCACAGGAGCATGCTTTATCTCATATTTCACCTACACTTTCTTTAAATCCCACTCCTTCACTCTTATCTGGTACGCATGCGGCAAGCGATTTAACTTCAAAGATTTATTATAACTCCAATTTCGACTGCATTTTGATGCTTTCATGCTTTTTCTGCCACATCCGACTCTTGTTTCCTTCGGGTAACAGCGTTGGAATAAGTACAGAGTTTTGCAAAGTGAGCCTAGCACTCGGACTCAAAACTTTACTGAAATAGCTTACTCAGCGCTTTAATCTTTTTACTCCCTGATCACACTCTACTTTCTACATAACTGCGGTGTACCTGCCATCCCTATTAAAAACTCTACCAAGATATATAATTTCATTCACTTGTTCCAACACTACATCGCGCCGTCGACTACAGCTTCTTTCTGCCTACATCTGTTTCAAATACTTAATTTCACATCATTACTGTAGTTTTCATCGTATTCTATTGTAGCCCTCTTTCCTCACAATCATCTACATAAAGCAGGCAGTTCACAACTTGGTCGCCAATACGCATTCCTACATTCCTAGATTTTAACCATTTATTTTTCAAATACAAGAGAAACAAGCGTGCTGACAACACACAGCCCTGCTTGACGCCAAGGTTAAGATCAAGCCGAGGCGTTATGTTGCCGTCAATTCGACCGACCGCTTTATGTTTACATGGTTTCATAAGTCCAAATATTTACTTAATATGACAAAGAACAATCAAAGTGCTTTTAACACAATATAACGGTGCTTTTGAGCTCTACTTGAGCGGTTAAGGGTGTTTTTAAAATTTGGTAATCAAAATTCCGTTTATTTTATTAAACACTTCTTAACAACAAACGATTTTTATTTGTTTTAGAAATATACAATAATTTAATTTAAATACTAGATGTAGTTATCATCGCGAAGGCGCGTAGCACTATCGCGTGCCTGCAGGTATTATAATTTAAAAACGCCGAAATAACAACTGTATATTACATTATCATAGAAACAGCTCCAGCACACTTGCGTGTTACCATAAAAGTTATCACTGACTCTTAATAATAGAAAGCCAGTAGCTGCCTTATTCCTCGATATGAGTAGGGCATTTGATTTTGATGAGCATTGAAGCTTGCTCAACAGATGGAAAAGTATGGTATTAGAGGAAATGCATGGAGCTGAATTAAGATATCTAACTGACAGGAAGCAGTGTACAGACATCACAAACATAGTAAACGGACTAAAACATGTTATCACTTACAATATCGTGTAAACAGATTTGGTGTGCCAGAAGGTAGTTTACTAGGGCCTCTGTTATTTCTCTTCGGAATATGTATAATTAACCTTCCAGAGGTAGTAGAAAACACCTGTATATTATATGCTGACGATACAATAGTACTTATTAAATGTGACAATGTAAATCACTATGAGGAGCACATTAAAACTAATCTAGATAAAATTATTCAGTGGTTAAATAATACTTAATAACAATTAAAAAATTAATTTTGATAAAACTAAATTAGTTCAGTTTACCAACATTAATATGAAAAAATACCACTGCAAAAAAAAAATTAAAAATAATCTAGTAGAAGAAGTTGACACAATTAAGTTTTTAGGAATAATGTATGACCGCTTTTGCAATTGGAAATCCCATGTTGGAACAATTTGTTCTAGATTAGACAAATTTATTTACGCATTAAGACGTTTAATGCAAATAGTGTCAAAATAATAGTAGCAATCAATGCTTACTATGGTTATGTTTCTTCAGTCCTCTCTCATGGTCTTATTATATGGGGCAATTCTGTAGAAATGCACAGGGCTTTCAAAATACAAAAGAAATGTTTAAGATCTATCTACGCCAAACTACCTGATAGTTGTAAGCCTTTATTAAAAAAAATATACACCCTTTGCCTTGCATGTATATTCGGGAGATTAACATTTTTGCGAAAAATACCGACATTTTTAAAAGTTAAATGTAGACGATAAACAAAGACCCAAAAGACATGCTCGTAACTATTTATACCGACATGTAAAGTCCAGCTGTATAAGAAAAATATACACTTCATGGCTATAAAAAATTATAATAGTGTACCTGACAATATTAAAGACCTACCTATGAATAAATTTAAGAAGGAACTATCTGCGGGGTTAGAATGAACACCGTCGTCTTGACACGAACGTTTCGTTTTGGCCCGCATTGAAATGTCAAACTCAAAAAATGTAGAACATCCATGCAAAACAAAACGTGACGTCGGCGATAGACGATAGTACGTCATGAAACGTTAGCGAATGAATGACATTGTTAGAAATTCGTAGAATAAAGTGTCCAAAACTAAGATTTGAGAGACGAATTCGTTTTGGAAACGAAACGAACGTTCGTTTTGCCTGCGATCGCCTTGTATGCCACGTTTCTAGAACTAATCATTCGTGTTTCCCGTATGTTTCATATTTATTATTAACGTAATTTTAAATTATTAAGTATTTCGTTTTGATTACATTTTTGTTTTTTTTTATTTTCTTGTTTTCTTTCTTCTCATTACGTTTTTTGTACTATGTACGAGTTATTTTTTTGCTCCTCCAGTTTTCTATCTTCTGCAATAACTCAATAACTCAATATTGAGTATCACGAATTGCTACTTATTTTTTTTTATGCTATTGCAAGGCAAACAAGCAGACGAATGTATTGATGATAAGAAATTTACGCCGTCTAGAGACACCAAAGGTGGTAGGTAATGGTGCATTGCCAACCTGGGACCGGAATAATTAGTCCTCGAGCAAAAGTAAGTTTACCAGCTACCTTACCCTCCGAACCGGAACACGTCAACGGCAAGCAATGTCTGATAAATTTGGATTTTTTTAAGTAGAATACTTACAAACTCTTTGCTACAATAACTATAATCTAGGACTAATGCCAGATGCTTAAAAAAAGAAATTGACGCCAAGCATTTGACACTTTTTACATCGTTTCCATAGAGACAAACTTCAATTTTTCCAATCAATTTCGGTCATTGTTCAACGTCTGCACGATATCGCTTGAAGTCTTGATTATTCTAGCTTTTTAAGAAACGTTGACATTTTGAAAGAAGACGCATCGTCCAAGCGAAACGACGCGATCGTGCCGAGACGAAAGTGTTCATTCTAGCCCCGCTGAATGGCTTTTGGAACGATGTTTCTATGACATACGTGAACTATTTTACTATAAATAAGAAATTAAGTTAAGTGACTTATTTTTTTTGTTTTGGTAATTTGGTTATATTTAACAAGATATTATTTTTTATTTTGCACATTTTTTAGTACAGTTTTTAAATTATTTATGTTACCATACATTTTTGACATATTATTTTATCTAAAATCTTTTCAATTTTAATTAATCATTTACAAACATTTTTTTTTAATTTGACTATTTAATTTAGTTATGAATCCATTTCATTGTTCAATATTAACATTTATTTCATAATTATCAAAAGAAGTATTATATTCACCTAGCTGACCCAGTAAACTTCGTATCGCTTGCCATTAATGCTTCGATAGTAGCGCATTCTGTCCGATCCGATGTGAAACATTCCAAAGTCAACAACTAGTTATTATTAAAAAAACAATAAAAAAACCTTTTTGCAGGAGACCAAATTGTGAATCTAAACCATTCTCGAACCTTTGAACACACACGAGAAATTTCATCCAAATCGGTCCATTCGTCTAAAAGGAGTTCAGTGACAAACACACGAACACAAGAATTATATTTATAAAGATATGTACGACAGTTGATATAATACATGCCATACGATGTTACGACAAGATTTAGGTTATGTATACATTTGCATACCAAGAATTGTTTTGGTGAAATAACAAAATAAAAATAAATAAATAATAAAAAGATCTAATGTACTCCTATTAAGTGCAAATACAGATATTATTATTATTAATAATAATATTGGCCATAGGTGTGACAGCTACATGTTGGCAGTGCGCCTCACGTGGAAATCGTTAAATAATGTAACGCTGCATATTTTTGTGGACATAGATGGCTTAGTATTTGCTTATGAAATTGGAATTAGTTTTCTGCACTCCTGCGTTTGAAATATATCGACACAGTTGACGAACAATGGCAGATCTTCAAAATATCAACTTCATAGGAGAGCTGATTAAAGCTTAGGTTTCATATTTTTCTGTGTAACTTTTTGCGTGTCTAATAATTTAGAAACATTTTTTGTAATAGCTTTTTGCTGTCAAATAATCATAATATTTACACTTAAAATACTGCATATCTTTAATTTATTTAAAAAATAGGTTTTGTATGTAAATTATGTGACGTTATACATCGTTTCATGTTAAGTTTTATTGGACTTTACGACGTTATTTTATGGAAACTACTACAACGTGGACATCACATGTCACATTGTTCTATAAAACTTGAGATTGAATTAATGTCTTATATTAAAGGCGGGGAAAATATTAAGCAATTAAAACATATTAAAACGTTTTTATAAAGTGAGTTCAAAATGGTATAAAGGGTTTTATCAAAATCTTAATTATTTATAATGGCATCAAACAGTCTCAATTCAAGTTTAGAAATAAAATAGGAACACAATCAGTAAAATCAGATAACTATAGGAATAATGTAAACAAATTGTATAGGTTCCTACTTAACAACTCGAGATCAAGAATCGCACTAAATAGGCACTTAAAAAGTTATATAAAAACACGTCATAAACTATTTATAATAATTAACACATCAATAATATTTAAGGCGATTTCTAACAATTACTAGATTTGTAATACTTACTTCAAATAAAAACAAAAACGAAATATAAAAAATAATAAAAAAAACTTCTGATCATTTTTTATAAAATGAGATACATACATACCAAAAGTTAATAAGTATCTTAACTTCATAAAAATTGTGGAATTACCTAAATGCAGGTATAGCACATCTTCAAACCCGTAACATATTAATAACTTAACTTAATCAAGTTAACTTATGTTAAAAAAACGAAGATATCCTTTTAAAATAAAATGATATATTGCACCAATATCCAATGGGAAATTAGGTGTGTAACAAAAATTAAATTTTTCTAAAACAAAAAAAAACTATTCATTATATGTATCATTATCATTGTTATTTGCACTGTTACTGTTATCAAAAAGTAGTGATCTGAAATAATTGCTGTGTTCAGAAGTAATTACTCCGGTGTTACACATACTAATCAGATCATTATATTTATCTTTAGATATTTTGTATAAACTGTTAGAAATAGGTGTTAAATTCGGCAACAATGTTGAAGAGTTTCTAGTACTAGATCTTAAGGCTAAACAATCGTAAGTATCACTTTCATTGAGATCATATTTATAATATAACTTATTATGATCAGTTTTATTGACATGTATTTCTTTTATCTGATTCCACATAATTTTTTCATTTTTATTATTTTTACACCATCAATTATTATTTATCTTACTTTTAAAATTAAAGAAATCCTTTTGCTGCATATTTTGCACTCGATAGGGATTACCATCTGTTTTTGCCCATCTTACGAGAGTACGCCATTCATCAGGAGTGTAAATGACTCGTGGCTTAGATACACGCTCTATGAGGGCATGGACACTGTCCCCCTCATTTTGCGTGTGTCCCTTTTCTAAAAACCTATGTTTTATTGAAATATGATACAATTTTGCGGCATACATATATAAATAATATACAATTCTATTTCGATTCTGACCGGCACAATTGTCTGACCAAAATCTGATTTCATCAACCCCACCATTAGCCTTTTCTTCTAGAAAATGTAATAAACAACTACTGACTTCATTCGCCCCCCTTTTTGAAATAGTTTCATCCCACATATAGCAATTAGCTTGTTTATTGCCCATATCAAATATGGTAAAGTTAAAGCATGACAATTTTCTTTTATAATAAGTACTTTGGCTCTGAGGGCAAGAAAAGCACCTTTTGAAAATCAAAAACTGCTGTTACAATTTTATTGTTTCATTACATTGCTGCATTTTTGTCATAATTTTTCAATTTCCGAGCAAAGTTCTTGTTGCGGATATGTTTTTCATACAATGTTATCTCATTTTCTGTATAATTAGCTATATTTCGGTGAATGTGGCAAATGTCACAAGCATCCTTTTTAGGGATATGAAAGCCTAAATTAAAATGCTTGGACACTATATCTCTATTTTGCCGTTCAGTAGAAGCCTTGTTCTCATATTTAAATGAATCAAACCATTCTTTGTAAAGAAAAAATATGCGTCCAAAGCTAAGATCGCCGTCTAAATAAAGCTTGTTTGATCTCTGTCTAACATAATGAGACTCGATTGGAGCAAATGATTTGACGTGATCGCATCGCACTACCCTATGACTAGAATGGCGACATTGTCGATCTATTTCTATATCGGAAACACCATCAAATTTTTTGAAAGCCGTTTGAACAATCCTTTCACTGACGGACAGTGCATTCAAAAACATGGTTTTACATACACAAATAGCTTCAGTCGCAGATATGTCTGATGTAGAAGTTATGGGTAAGTTATATTTGTAAGTGAACTTTCGTGAATGAGGTTGATCAGTATTAAGGCATCTAAATTTTTTAACTTTTTGTGTAAACTTGACTACAAAAGCCCATTGTTTTTCTCTGTTACCTAGACTCCAAAACTTTGTAAAGCAGTGCAATCTTTGTGAATGAGTAATTTTTACAAAACATTTAAATCGACATTTGCAAGGCTCACCCATAACTTTTTCATCAACTATTTTTCCCCTTTTTGACACATATTTTTTTCTTAAATTAGTTAAATATTTTCTTTTGACATCAGACCACGAATCCTTGCACTTTTTACGCTTCTTTCGGCCTGGAGATGACCCAGGACTAGTGTCTGACCCAGACGTTGATCTACCTTCACTTAAAAGATCTGGTGAAAATGGTAAAGCTTCTACCCAGCCGTAATGTGCAGCACAAAAGACTTGAATTCTTAGTCGGACAACAAAATAAATTAGAAAATTTATATTTTAAATTTTCTAGTACCTAAGTAACGTTTTCCGGGATTGGATACATGGGCTCGGTTGGCGATAGACTTGTCACCTATCACATTGTGAGACTTAGTGTCTTCGGCTAGTCGTGGTTGCCCTGGTTCTTTCTCTGCCTACAAATTCGGGGATATGAGCGTGAAGATATTTTTTTTAAATAGAAAATTGAGAAAAAACATGTTTTGACCTGCCTTACCTAGAATCGAACCCGGGAACTTATGACCGCCAACACTGGATCACTAATCCAAATCTACTATCAAAATTAAGGCTCATTAATGATACAGAAACAGAATTTTAAGAAAATGATTATTTGGAAACATGTTCTGGTTTGGAAGGTAATGTAACCGGTAAACTCGATGTCCTAACATCCCGGCCTCAGGTAGGCAACGCACCATTACCACCTTTGGTGTCTCTAAGCGGCGTGAATTTCTTACTATCAGGAAATCCATCTGTTTGTTTGCCTTATAACACCTATCATGAAAAACTGGTTTTTTTCACGGAATGGCAATTAAGGGGTGATTTTTCTCATCTTTTGTTGTCGAATAAACATAGGGCCCATTGTTGTTTTGTTGTTTTAATCGTAACATTTTGGGTATTTATTCTAACAACTTTAATGAAATACAAAAATGAAGGTTTTTATGAGTTTAAAAAAATTTGAGCAGATCTTTTTAGGTTGTTTTTTTATGATATTGGAAGACTAACAAGCAGATGCTAAGAAATTCACGCCGCCTTGAGACACCAAAGGTGGTAATTGTGCCTTGCCAACCTGAGGCCGAGATGTTAGGCCCCGAGCAAAAGTAAGTTTACCGGCTACCTTATCCTCCAAACCGGAACATGTCAACGACAAGCGCTGACGTTATGACGGTAGGAATAGGTAAGACGGTGATACTAATCCGGGCGAGTCGAACCGAAACTGTACCACCTAGTCAGATGTCACGGTGTTAGTGTCGGAAGCCAACGCCGCCTTTTACGAGCTGCCTGACAGGAAGGCAGATGTTCTATTCTGCAAAGGAGCTCGGACCAACACATAGAAAAACTTTTGATGTTTCGTAAACTTTGGATTTTTGATTTACCTTAAAACTTTTGATTTTGGGTTCGACAATTAACAACCAACTGTTGTAAAGCTTTAAGTTTGTATTAAATCTTTAGCCATTGTTCATCAATTACCTACTTACCATTTTATAAAGTGCTTAAAAATAAACCGAAAAGTATTGATTTTCAAGAAAAAAAATGTGGTGCAAAAATTTTCCGGTCTAAAAAAAATCTACCCCCAAGAGAGATATGACAAATAAAAAAAGATGACGTGACTATGTAGTAGGTATCTCTAACTAGTTGGTGGAGACTATTTTAACTTGCTGGTGCTTGCTTGACTTAAAATTCCTGTCAAAGTTGTGCGCGCGAAATATCTATGAAAACTTATGTAAACTGATATTAACCGTCTACGGCACCAGCCAGCAGCAAAACTACGCTTAACAATTTTTTAGTGTCGACAACGGCGCCATTGCTGCACGGTATTAAACCGGTAGGTAAGTTGAAAAACAGCCATTATCGAGTCCCGGACCAGGTCCCCTGGAGATCAGTCAGAGAAGAAACATGTAGTGTTTCTATAAAATGAGGTAAGGTTAAAGATGTGAAAATAAAATATAAAATTCTAATGTTAAGGTAAAGTTAAGAGAAGAGAAGAGAATGTTAAGCTTGAGATAAAATGATGATGCCGGCAGAAATAGGTAGGGTAATAGATTATAGATAGTAGCCTCAGCGGCTGGAGTAGGGGGTCCCTTGGCACCTTCCCTCAGCGGCCAGGAGCAGCAGGAGAAGTGGGCAGCTGGGAAGGTGGCCAGAGAAGTACACCGGCGGAGCAGCTACCGTCGGTTCTGGGTCCCCGGGTCCACCACTGAGGAGTGCCTCTCTTAGACTTAATTCTATTTCTATTCTATTTTTTTTTACTCCGAGACTTCTTAACCTCCCACCAAAAGAGTTTGGTGTTCATCTCAAAGTTGTTAGCCAACCTCTCTTCTAGTTTCATACTTTCTCTTTGGCACTTCTCTTTCATGAAGTGGTTGGTAATATTCTTGCAACAACGGTACATTTCTTTCTTCAAATCTTTCATACTGTCATTCGACTGCAAACATGATACATAGTCTAGACAAGCTTTCTTCTTTCTTTCAACGGAAGCTTTTACCTCCTCATCCCACCATACGTCACCATTCATCGACTTGTACATCTTTGCACTCCCACATACCTCTTTAGCAACATGAACCATACTATCTTACAAAACATTCCAACAGTCATCCACGTCTAAGTCCGGTAGGCGCACACTATCCAGCTTGTCTTGGACTTGACTCTCATACATGCTTCCTACGAGTGTAGGAACCGACCGTAGGAATGTAGGAGTGTAGACCCGAGTGGGTCTTGCAACTTTTCCCTCCTATTCCTTTCAAGCCTTCCAAAAGGGAATACGCCAATGCCTCCACTTCCCGACCCCTAAACCAGTTTATAACCAAGTAGTATCCGTGTTAAGGGTTGGGCCTCTGAAGACTTTCGTGTCCATTAATCACTTTCGGAGGCGAATATCAACCAAAATCAAATCTATCATACTCATTTGATCATTCCTTCGCCATGTATATATATATGTCCTTATGCTGAAACATTGTGTTTAAAACAAGATTTCTTTCCACACACAAATCTACAATATGCTTACCAGCATCATTCACTCTCTTATCACCATAGGCTCCAAGAACGGCTTCGTAACCAGCTCGCTGTGTACAACCATTTCAATCATTCAAGTCACCACACATAATCACTCTTTCATTTCCTTCAACCATATCCAGAACATCTCTCACAGAATCCTAAAACTTTTCAAGGTCATGAGTCGACGACGAGTTTACCGGAGCATAGGCTGCTACCACAAAAAAACTCGTCTCCCAGCTTAATACGGACTCAGAGCAATCTCGGACCAACCAGACCATACTCTCTCAGGTCTGAGGCTAAGCGAGACGATAAGATGATACCTACCTCAGCGCTGGAGTGATAGCTCTGCGATACACCAGATCCTAGTGACAACCTGCCACCGGGGAGATCAAAAATCTTAGTCTCCGTTACCCACAGTGAATCAAATCAAATCAAATTTTTATTCGTTGTAGGTACTATATCGTACTCTTATCATCGTCACATTATACAGACTTAGATAGAAAACAATTACAATTTACTTAGTGTTATACATAGTATTCACTTAATTAGACATAGAGAATTCGCAAATCCATGATAACATTAAATATTTAACAAATAATTGCTACAAAATAGCAAATGTAAATACAATTGCAATTCATTAAAATAAAGCCATATTTATTTGTGATAATAATGCCAAAAATTTCAAAATAAATCAAAAATATGAAACAAGAAGAAATGTAAAAGTAATTATAATAAGATAATATATTATCATGTTAAACAAAAAACAAACAAAATTGTATAATAAATTTTCAATCAATCAATCAAAAGAATGTCCATAGTCAATATTACAGTTACTTTTAGTTAAAATTGTTAATTCATTTACATCCAAAATGTCAAGATAAAAAAATACCCACAAATCGAAATAATACATTCATAAAAACCTAATAAATTTTTGACATAATATACCTAATCGATATTTAAAATTTTAACGCCAAAAATGTGTGTCATTAATAAAATCTTGGATCGTGTAGTAGCCCTTTTGACACAGTTTTTATTTTACCAAATTTTTAAATTTATGATATAATGGTTCAGAAAGAACAATGCCCATAATTGACCTGAGAAATAGTTATCGTGAATAATGATGTGAGGTATCTCAAAAAATGCTGATTTTTTGTCAACATAAAATCACTCATAGTTTTTTTAATAAGTTTAAAAATGGATGTTTTTAATTCGAAAGTCTTAAAAAAGTATTTAAAATGACATATAAAATGTTCACATTAAAGACAGATTTACACTGACAGATTTACATAAAAATGATTTGTTGATTTTACTGAGACTCGAAAAGGAAGGAACAAGCTTGTGTCTGTTTCTTGTATTTAAATTATGTATTTAGTTTGAATCTGACTAATATGTTTTTTACATAGATTCAGTTTTCTAAAACAAGCTGTGATGTTACAGTAAGAATACCAATTTCCTTAAACTTGTTTCTTAGAGGCTCTGTGGGTTTCAAGTTTCAAGTTATAAATAAAGTGGATAGCTCTTTTTTGTAAAACAAAAATAACTTTCATAGCTGCATTCCCCCAAAATAAGATCCCTTAGGATATGACATTCTGAAAGTAACTGAAATAGACTAAGCGAGCAGTTTCTATGTTAGTAATTATATGTACTTTTTTATCGCGTTTGCAGCAGAACCGAGTTTCTTTGCCAAACTTTGAATATGCTTAATGTCCTGTAACTTAATATCTACGAAAATTGCCAAAAATGTAGAGTCAACAAAGTTTAAGTTTTGATAATCTAATTTAATGGAAGTCTCCACATTCTTGACATTTGGGAAATAATATTTGATGCGTTTGGTATTGCGTATTAAACCATGTAACAATTAAAGTAATAGCATTATTTACATCGACAAAATTTAATTTAAGTCTTCTAATTTGAAAAATCAATAAAGTGTCATCTGCGAATAACACTACTAAATTTATGAATTCCACTAAAAATGGTAAATCATTTATTTATGCATGAAATAGAAATGGTCCAAGGATGGAGCCTTGAGGTACACCCATGAGTACAGGAGCAACGTTGAGAAGTTTTCCCATTAACATTTACTTATTTTGTTCTATTTCTCAAATATCCGGTCAAATTCCAACCTCCTCCTGCACATTCAATCAATCAATATGTATGTTGTATGTATATGTATTTTATACTAGGTGTATGAACATTAAATAACAAAATGGCTAACTTGGACATGGAACTCTAGAGTTGTTCTTTTCATCAATTAATATTTGATAACATACTGTTTCCATTTTGTAACACAAACAAATATGTGTAACTCGTTTATTACATATCTGTACTAATATTATAAAACTGAAAAACCGAGAATCGCCACTGTGGTCTTGACTTCATGAGGTTCGATTCCCGGGTCGGCCAACAAAAAGAAAATAATTTTCTAATAAAAAAAAATGTTGCTCCGGATTGGATACGTGCCCGGTTGGCGATAGGCTTGCCACCTATCATCAAAAGTTCTATGTTTGTTTATCACTACCTTATGGTAGTGTCTTTTCCTGTTTGGCTAGGTTTGGGAACGGTGGTGGTTTATGGTAGATAGGGTTTAAATTAATTATAGTTTTAAAATGTTTGGTAATAAATAATTAAACTAGTTATAAATATAAGTAACTGGCGTAAAAGTTAAAGTATATGTATTAGAATAATATTTATTTCATAAATATTAAAATATTTGCTCACCAAAATGTGGTGGAATATGTTGATATACTTAACATTTTTGTAACATCTCATTAACACACATTTTACACCTATTAGTTACATTTAACTACTAGGTGATAGATTTCTATGTCACGACCCATGTTTTTGTGTCACCATCTTAGCTTTTTTCTGAAGATATTGCAATGCTTTTCATTTTCATGCTCTGGTTAGAGCGTAGAATATTTAGCAAGGTGAGTTTAGATCAATCACTAAGAATGAAGCCGCTCATATAATTGTGATCGAACTTCACTTAAGGTTAGTTCGTTTGATCTTCAATTGTATTTCGTGTCTTCATTCTTAGCGATTCAATCTTACATGGAGTAGGATGTTCAGGCGAAAATAAATATAAATTATCCTTCAAATGTAAAGTTTTGATGTTTTTATTTCACAGTAGTTATAAGTACTTAATATGAAAAAAAATCGAATAAAATTTAATTTTTAATTAATTTTATTTAACCAAGTGATTTTACAACAATGATCTAGTGAAAGTTAAATCTTTGATACAGTTTCTTAACGAATAGGTTTTACGATGTAATTTGCGAAATTAATAAAAAGTTAAAAAGTTATTCGACTTACTCAATTTGCCTTTTCATTGTTTTTTGTCTCATTGAGTTCCTAAATCTGTGTTGTGTTGTTTTCTGGTTACAGTAAGTGTTTTGTGTATCATAACTATGGCTAACATGCTACCTAAACCGCCGGATCCTCCTCCATGATGTCCTACACAAGAACAACAGAACTCCATTGTATCCATGGACACCGCTGACTCAGTTATATCAGAGTCTGGTTCTAAGCATCGTCATTCTCTAGATCGATCAACATATAAAAAAAAAGCCTCTCCAAGTGCCTCAATACAGACAATACACGTTTTTAAAACCGAAGTCGATCCCTCATCTGGCACAGCTATTAATCCCATAAAGTTTGGTCAATTCTTGTAATCAAACAAAATTAAAAATATTTCACCCGATGGTGCCAAAAAATTGGAAGAAATAGGATGTCGGTAGAGCTTACTTCTCCTGAAGGTGCTAATAACTTTTTGACTGAATCCGCTCTAGCTGATGCTGTATCCAGACCTTCATTTAACTCGTATGGGTGTTGTTAGAGATGTTCCTACAGATCTATCGATGGAAGAATTTGTGGCATCAGTGCAACTGCCTTCCCCTTGCGGGAACATATTAAAAGCTAGTCGATTTAATGGAAAATCAATAATCGATGGTGTAGTAAACTAGATCCCAGTAAAGGTTGTTGTTTTTACATTAAGTGGACATCTCTTCCCTCAAGAATTTTCTCATTCTACACCGCCCTTCCTGTTGAGCCCTATAATTTCCCCACCATTCAGAGCAATAAATGCTGCAGTTTTGGCCATATCTAAACTCAATGTAGGTCAAAACCTCGTTGTTACCGTTGTTTACAACCACATACCGGTGATACTTGTTCTGTAAAAGAAACTGAAGCTTCCTGCTGTTATTGTTAAGGCCGTCATTTTGCCTATAATAAATCATGCCCTGAGCACTCTAGGCAGAGGGCAATTAAACTGACTATGACACAAGAGAATATCTCGTATATGGAAGCCGCATCTAGATACCCAACTACTCGGAGATCCTATGCTGAAACCTCCAAAATCATGTTTTCTCAACCCCAGCCTTACTTCACTCCTCCTCGGTCTGTTCAATCTGCTAATAACTATCAATGTCCCACTCCACTTACTACTTCGCACAAAAAAACTGTCCTTGTCCCACGAAGACAACTTCCTCCATCAAAAGGATACGACAGAGCAGTACATCAAGCCATTACTGGTAATGGTTTTATGCATACTTCTCCCAATGGTTGCGCTTTTGCGAATGATAATGTTTCCCTTCCTACCTTTGATTTCAATATTATTGAATTATTTCTGTCTGTAGTTATTGATTACATCTTTAAGCAAGGAGACCATTTCTTACCGCCCAGCGTTGCATCTCAACTCAGTCAACTGTATAGTTTATAATATCAACCTGGACAAGATCGTTGTGGTGCTATCGACAGTGGAATGGCAGAAGCATTCGTCATAAAAAACATGAATTTTTTAACTTACTTTATTCACACAAACCTATCGCTTTTGCCATTACTGTGGCTTGTCCCGGGATTTCGTTTTTTCATTCCCGGATATAATGCTCTCCGCGATGACAGAAGTGATGGATATGGAGGCTCGGTTTTCGTTATTAAATTTTATCACACTTACTCTCACCTACCTTCATCTGCCCCTGCAAGCAACTTTAATGCTATAGCTATAAAGGTGGATGGTATCACAATATTATAAACAGAACAGCTGCAACTCAGTGATCCCATCGCAGTTGACCTGTCCTTTAACTCTCCTAATTTGGCGTTACTTCTTTCATGGCCAACACTCCAAAATTCTTATGGTAGTGACCATCTCCCTATCATCATATCTAAACCCAAATCTAATATTACCCAACCACAACTTCATCCTCCTCTTAAGTATAGGTTGGCTGGTGCTGATTGGGATTCATTTTCAAGAGCTTCAGACCAGTATGTATCCCCTCCTCGTTCCAATTCAGAATAACAACATCGATATAACCTATCAGCAGTTTACCTCTACTCTGATTACCGCAGCTGATGCTCATATCCCAGTTAAAAATATTAATAATGGTAGAAGTTCTCCTCCTTGGTGGGACTCTGAATGTACTGCCCTTATCCGACAACGAAAACAAGCTGAACGCCTGTATTGCTCTTCTATGACATTAGAAAACTTTTTATCCTACAAGCACATCAATGCAAAGTTTAAGCGTTTGTGCTCTAACAAGAAAAAGCAAAGGTGGGTCAAATTTTGTGAAAGTCTGTCCCCCCAAACTCCTGCCACAACAATTTGGCAGAACATCAGAAAATTTAGAGGTACATTTTCTAATTCTGCTACTACTACTTCTAATGACATATCTCAGTGTATGGAACAGTTTACCAATAACCTAGCTTTTCTTGACCTTCCCTCAGGAAGGTCAAGAAAAATAATATAATATTCATATAATAGTCTTAGTTCCACTCACATTTTAGATTCTCTCTTTACATCTTCAGAAATGAATATAGTGCTAAACCACCTAAAGGACTCCTCCCCGGGCTATGACGGTATTCCTTATTATTTTTTAAAGAAGCATTCTTAATGCATGATAATTACACCAAGGATTATTTTCTCCAACTAATTAATAAAATCTTTGAATCAGGAATAATTCCAAAAGACTGGAAACTCTATTTAATTATCCCCATATTTAAACCCTCAAAAGGATCCTTTGCTGCTGGAGTCTTACAGACTTATAGCCTTTGCCTCGACACTATCAAAGATCACTGAACACCTAGTAAAAAACCGTCTAGAGTGGTTCATAGAAAGCAAAAACATTTTACCTAATAGCCAGTTCGGTTTTCGGAAGGGACTGAGCATAATGGATAATCTTTATATATTCACATCTGAAATTAGGTTATCATTTTCTAAAAATGAATCCCTCGCTGCTGTTTTTTAGATGTTACGTCAGCATATGACAACGTCCTACTTCCCTTACTCAGGCAGAAGATGCTCCATCTGAGTATTCCCCCGAAGGTGGTTCACTTCATATGCAATCTATACATTGAACGTTCAATAATAGTCCGCTACCAAAGAACTACCTCTACTGCCCGTCTGATATACAAAACCCTTCAACAGGGGTCTGTGCTCAGTCCTATGTTATCCAATATATACTCTCATAATTTAGATACAGTTGTTATTAGTTCTGTTCTATTCTCCAATATGGTGATGACATATGTCTATATGCTTCCGACAAATCTCTAGCTAATGTCTCCGCCAAACTTAATACTGCTATAAATTATCTTCAGGACTGGGTAAACTCTCATGGATTACAGATATCTCCTGTTAAAAGTAAAGTTGTCGTTTTTTCTAGAAAAAGATTAGCATTCTAATAGACAATCAACTTGTTGAGGTCCAAACCAAAGCAAAATTCCTGGGCATGATATTTGACTCAAAAATGTCTGGTGTACGTCAATGAACTACTCTATCGATAAATGTGAGAGGGGCATGAACTTACTCCGATCTCTTGCGGGGGTTTAGTGGGGCGCTCATCCGTACGCACTGAAATTAGTCTAAAATGCTATTATTCGTAGCATTTTAGACTATGGTTGCTTTTTAATCAAACTGTTATAACAGAAAAGTTAAACTTCTTTTTAAAAAAAGATATTTTAATCACACACTTTATTTTCTTACAATACAAGTAAGATATATATTTATATATTATTTAAGAAATACAACGAGTGTTCTTGCTCGCGTTCCGACCCGAACTGAACTTGGGATAACAAGAATAACCGGGTGGTAACAAAGGTGCTGATTAAGCATCTGATCATCCGTATGCAATACATATCAAGGAT